>CM070485.1:2485414-2515414 GCA_036324585.1 Champsocephalus esox | reverse complement strand
CTCTGTCTCTCTCTCTCTGTCTGTCTATTCTGCTGTGATACAACGCCATCCTGTTCTAAATCACATCAAGGATTATCTCTGAAACAGTATGGAGCTCAAATGCTTTTTCTCTTGCGGGTTTATCACAAGGTGCGTTCCTTTTTTTAAACACATGCTCTCCAGTACAGGTTAGCTCTGAGTGTTAGCGAGGCTTGCTAATGTAAACAAAGATTACGTCCAAAACACGTCAGGCATTGTTTCTGGTGACAACTCTCTGTGGGTCCGCCGCCGATTTGACGTCATATCGGCAGCACATCTGTATCCGCTCGTTGTAGCCCCGTTTTTAAAAGATGTGGGTACGGAGCATGGATGTATAATAAGAACTGGATACAGCGTGGGGGGCGGGGCCTCGTTCTTTCCTATGAGAGCTGCTCATTGGCGCATGAAGACAAAATGGCCCAACTTTTGAGAGAGCGAAACGTCACGAAAGTATTCATATAAATCATATAATCCGTTGTTATCGTGCATCCATGGGTAAAGGTAGTACTGAACACGTAACATGCGCGGCGCGGTCCCGTGGGTTAGATGCGCGTTCATACAGCAGAGGGAAATAACTCTCAGAATAACGTTATTAGCCCATTTTACAATGTACACTCTCGGCTCAGTAGAATGAATGGAGAAAGAAAATAAATCTAGATTCGGGCTTTAGTGCATTTTACAAGTTTAAGGACCGAATGATTTTAATCAGGGCTATAAAACAGTTCATACTGGGTAGTTCATTTAGAGTAAGTATCCGCTGATTTACAGACGTCTCCTTCCCCATGTTAGTCAATGGGGAAAAGTCTTTCTGGGCCCAGTGACGTCACGGACTGATACGGAGAGTGTAGTACCGCCGTTTGGCCACAACGAATATTTCCATCAGAGTCCGGCGCACTGCCTGGGGGCTCGGTACGGAGGAAAAGAGAAAGGGACGCTGCGTGAGTTCCCCGACACACCGGGGACACGTTTATGTCTAAAAGACATCAAAAAGGGCATTTTGCATGATAGGTCCCCTTTGAATAAATAAACGACTGGTTTCTAGTCCAACTGTCCCGTCTCTAAACATAGCCGCTCTCGTTCAGTAAATAATGCAGAAAAAGGATTAGCTGAGTTGAGCTGTGAAGGTTTGTCAGGAAGATCCAGAGAGTTCTATAATAAATGACCCTGAAGGAAGTGCAGACTGGATTGATAGGAAAACATGGAGGATGAACACAGGGAGACGGGCAGCAACGAGACACTGTCATACATGAGAGACTCCTTCTTCATCAACATGTGTCCCCTCTTCTTCATGTCTCTTCTACAACAACATGTGTCCCCTCTTCTTCATGTCTCTTCTTCATCAACATGTGTCCCCTCTTCCTCATGTCTCTTCTTCATCAACATGTGTCCCCTCTTCTTCATGTCTCTTCTTCATGTCTCTTCTTCATCAACATGTGTCCCCTCTTCTTCATGTCTCTTCTTCATCAACATGTGTCCCCTCTTCTTCATGTCTCTTCTTCATCAACACGTGTCCCCTCTTCTTCATGTCTCTTCTACATCAACATGTGTCCCCTCTTCTCCATGTCTCTTCTACATCAACATGTGTCCCCTCTTCTCCATGTCTCCTCTACATCAACATGTGTCCCCTCTTCTCCATGTCTCTTCTACATCAACATGTGTCCCCTCTTCTTCATGTCTCTTCTACATCAACATGTGTCCCCTCTTCTTCATGTCTCCTCTACATCAACATGTGTCCCCTCTTCTTCATGTCTCTTCTACATCAACATGTGTCCCCTCTTCTCCATGTCTCTTCTACATCAACATGTTCAACTTTTGAAGCCACGGCGGAAGCGTCAGCCAATCGAATCATATGCCAGTGCAAGCTCTAGCCAATCAAACCACTGCTTGTATGTCAGGGGCGGGAGATTCATGTGATTGGTTGTTGGTCGATTTTTCAGACACGCCCGCCGGCAAGCATCAACGCACGCCGCTGTGTGGACGGTCGTCAGAGTTGTACCCCCTAGATCAGGTCTCAAGTAATGTGTGCTCAAAGTGCACCCGATTGAAGCATTTTACTTTAAATGTTCAAACATTTCTTCCCGGGGGGGGGGCATACTCCCGGACCCCCCTAGAGGATGTGATGTCCTCACCCCAATTAAAACATGTTCATATAATACTGAATACATTTTAAGCCTGTGATGGATATGACTTATGTCAATACGTTTCTGTTTTTGTAGTGCATTGGTCTTTTGGAGAGAGTTTTATTTTATATATATTCTGTTGTGTGTTCCTTGGATACTTTTATTTGTTCTACTGAACGATTTTCTGGCTGAGGGGGGCGCCAGCTAAAATCTCGCCTAGGGCAGCAAATTGGTTAGAACCGGCCCTGATGGTGTAGGAAACGGGCTCCGTGTTACAAGACGGGTCGGGGGTTTGGCGGTACCACTGCAGACTCTCTATATACACACACACACACACACACACACACACACACACACACACACACACACACACACACACACACACACACACACACACACACACACACACACACACACACACACACACACACACACACACACACACACACACACACACACACACACACACACACACACACACACACACACACACACACCACACACACACACACACACACACACACACACACACACACACACACACACACACACACACACACACACACACACACAATTAAGAACGAGAGATCTTTTGACATTATGGCTGAAACAAATGACTAATGAGCGTGGGTGATGGCGTCAGAGCATCGTCCTATGTGCCGGGGCTAGGTTTAGGCCCCGGCCCAATTTAACCCCTGGTTAGAGGCCCTATTTGATCAGTATGTCTGGACTGCACAGAAGTTACAATGGTCAAACTACATTAGAACAGAATTGTCCCCATTTTGTCTTTAATAGTTACTAACATTAGATGTTTTAATGAGATATGGACCGCAAAACAAAAAATGTCCCCGATTTTCATTTTTGAAATTAAGTCACCGAATGCAAGTAGTCGCCTTAGCTTATTTTGTTATGAGATGTGAATTACTGTTCAATTTAGTCGATGTAATAATCATTTGGTTACTTTTACATTGCTTTTTCCAGTTTAGAGCAATAGCCCCTCCAAATGTCTGTGCACGTGCCTGCTTATTATCATTACTGAAACATGACCGGTAAGTTTCAAATATGTCCGGTAAAATAAATTCTGTCCCGACATTCATAATGTCAGCGGAGGGAGGCGAAGCGGCGCTGTGGAAGAGCAGAGCGCGAGGGAGAGCAAAATCCACGTTTATTTTGAAATGAGCCGTTGCGACTTCCGACTGATTTCGATAGAGCGGGTCACGTATGGCACATGTGTGGTTGTGGGGAACCAGGTCAATTAAAGTACTTATTTAACTATTACATACATTGAGTTTGAGTAAAATACTTGGTTACTGATTAATTTAGGTTATAATATATTACATTGCAAAGCAAAATGCTGTAATTGATTTATTTTGTCCTTTGGTATTTTCTAAAGGTTTTCAAACTGAAAGAATCCTAATGTGTCCTTGACAAGCTGAAATAAAGAAAAGGAAGAAGGATTCCAGTTGTCCATGCGTCCTCCGTTGCCCCTCAAGCCCCTCACATGGGCAGACACTCAAATAAATGCCCCAAACCCAGAGAACTTGACAATACTTATCAGAATAATAATAACACTGCTAGCTAGTTAATAAATGTACTCAGTGGAGGCTCGTCCCTCGAGGAAAGGGAGGACCATCCTCCCTAACATTTCAGAGACGAATAAACTTTGAAGAGAACAATAAATACACCTCAATGTAAAAGATAAGTCTGTTAAAATACAGATAATAGCCCTGGCTTTGGGAGTGACATGGGGCCGCCCCTCTCTCACCCGCCCCGCAGCTGAGCGACTCATTCACGCCTTCATCTCCTCCCGCCTCGACTACTGTAACTCCCTCCTATACGGCATCAGCTCCACCTCCCTCAGTAGACTCCAGCGTGTTCAGAACGCAGCCGCCAGACTCCTCACCCACACTAAATCATGGCACCATATCACCCCGGTCCTCAAAGAACTCCACTGGCTTCCCGTTACTCACCGCATCAACTACAAACTCCTGGTCCTTACCTATAAAGCCCTCCACCATCTGGCCCCCCCGTACCTCACTGACCTTCTCATCCCCTACCATCCTCCCCGGACCCTCAGATCCACCTCGGCCGGCCTGCTTTCCACCCCCATTGGCAATCTCCGGAGCTTCGGAGACAGAGCCTTCTCTGTGGCCGCCCCGAAGCTCTGGAACTCCCTCCCCCAAGACCTCCGTGAGTCCGAGTCCCCTCACTCTGTTCCAGTCCCGCCTCAAACCCACCTCTTCACCTCTCTCTATCCGTAAAACACCCCCCCACTCATTTTCGACCTCCTCCTGACTGCCACTGTGTTTTGTTTTGTTGTGTTTTCTTCGTCTGTTGTCTACCTGCCCCAGTCTATCTACCCTCATATTGTAAAGCGTCTTTGGGTACTATATTATTATTATTATTAGAGGACGAGCCTCCCTTTGGGCGGGTCTAGCCAGAGGCTCTGGATTGGGCGCCTATCTCAGTGACCAATCAGCGCTGCTGCGCATCAGAGTGTTGATGGGGAGGGTCATCAGCGATATCAGCGTTCTTTCTGACCCGGGGACCGGGGGCGCTGCGCCCTCTGACCGAAACCAATTCCTTGAATTAGGCTTTGATTATGTTCTGGCCCGCCATCTTGTGGCTCAGCAAAAAATTGGGCCAAGGCCAAACTTACTTGCCTACCCCTGATCTAAAGTAACAGACAGAGAATCAGCACTTTGGAAACAGAGGGGATTATGGGTAATGCTGCAATGATCTGTTTGGCGTTTCAGCCAATCAGAGACAGGCTATCTGAGAGCTGTGATATATTGATGAAACACAGTACAACAGGGGCCCTTTAATATAATGTTATATATATATATATATATATAATATAATGTGTTCAGCTGACTGCAGTGGTGGACAAGTTATTCAGATTCTTTACTTAAATACAATAATAAAATAAGGTGGTCTTTTACAACTTAAATCCAATTGGATAAGTGGTTAAAAAGTATAAATATAATACAATTTCTAAATAAATAACATTAAATTAAAAATAATTAAATATATTTAGATAAGTAGTAACAAATAAATTAATAAAATACAAATATATTACAATTACAATACAATTATAACTTCGATTAAAGAAAGGAAAGTATGAGATGAAGAATGAAATCAGATCAAATAAGCCAACAGATGCTTAGAAGACATTTAAAAGTATGATAGACGGGGTGGATCAACGACAGCACCTGCACTGTCACGGTAGTTTATCTGCGGACTTTCTACCGGGTGTTAACGGTTGTTTACTAGTTAGCTGCTGATGCTAACTGTGTGCTAACCTCTCGCTGTTGTTGATGATGACTCCTCCTCCGGACTCGGAGTGGTTCTGGTTCAGAGTCATGATGGCCCGGACTCTCAGAGGAGATGCAGCAGATAAAGGTGATCCTCTTCCAGGTCTTCTACGGGCCTCTCTGCGGATCCTGGGTCGGTTTCTGATGTCGGGGTTCTTGTTGTCAAAGAGATGCTCGGATGATTTTCGGTGTTGCACCTGCTCTTCCGGTACACGTAAGAAACGCCAACTACGTGACGTCAGACGCACAGTCATACGTCGTTAAAGATGATACGTGTTTTTATTATTAAATCACATAGAAAATACATTATTATTTGTTACATTTGATTTAAATTAAACTGATAATGACAAGCTAACACGTGAGAATATTTAACATGTTAATGACTATTTAATATAGTAGACTTTGAACTATTTATTAGGTCAAACAGAAGCCATATAGCCATATAATGAGTATGTTCTATACTTTAATTCACTTTAAATCACACAGGGATCATGCATACATTATATATATGTATTTATTTTTAAGTAAATTATGAGTACGGTTATAATATGACATTTCAATTCAATTAGAATCCTGAATTAGGGTCAAATTAATGTTGACAGTAAAGAGAATAGGGCAGAAAATGACTAAAGAATCATAAAAACAAAATGCATGAATAAATATATACATGAATAAGTGGATAAATAAATAATAATAAATACATATTTGCTTTAATAAATAGGGGGGGGGGAGTTGAAATGTATACAAACACATTTATTTGATTATCTTTCTACATTTGTGTTATGCGGTTGTACTTTTATAAATAAAGCCAGAAATAAATTAAAATGATAAATAATTAGATGCTTAAATACATTTTAAAAACTTGATAATAAAACAAGTCATAAATAAATATTGTATGGATGTATTTTTCTTTTTTGTTTACCAACATTTATACCCTTATTTATCGGTGAATTGTCTTCATTCATTAATGTATACTTATGTCCTTTTCCACACTTCACAGCGAGTGTCCAGCGTTAGCCGGCATTTACAGTAAGCAGCCTCTCTTCTCAGAATCAGACAGCGGTCGGGTTGCAAAAGCACCTCCTGTTTGTGAAAGCTGCAACGAGAAGCAAAACCAGGTTGTGGGCAAACAGTGGAGACAAAGCTGATCTCACCAGAATGCGTGACTCCACCACGACTCCTTGGTGGAGACACAGCTGACCTTCCTTTGAAATGTACAACATGTCGAGTGTAATAACAGTTTGGCTGGGATAAAGGTAGTAACTCTCCCGTTATACTGTGTAACTGAAACGCCTGCATTGGACTCCTTTGTTTACTTCCAGGACGTCATGTGGGCGGCGTGTGGACTAGTAACCCTCACCCACACCACATCATGGCATCACATCACCGCGGTCCTCAAAGAACTCCACTGGCTCCCCGTTTCACATCGCGTCCACTACAAACTCCTGGTCCTCACTTACAAAGCCCTCCCCCCCTCTTGTTGGTTTTGTCTTTGTTTTTGTTTTGTTTGTCTACCCTCCCTCCCAATGTAAAGCGTCTATGGGTTCAAGAAAAGCGCTATATAAAATGTATATATTATTATTATTATTATTATTATTAGTGCGTTGGTGTTCGGATCAGGGGGGCACAGGTTCAAACCCCACTGCAGTCGTTGTGTCACTGAGACCCTTCACCCCAAAGTGCTCCAGTGGGGACTGTCCTCAGTATTCAGTATGGAAGTCGCTTTGGATAAAAGCGTCCAACATGTAACGTAATGACATCACTAAGTAACACAGAGAAATGCAGTTTTTATGATAGTTTTTCTGATGTTTGTGTTGACACAAGGAGACATTCAAAACCCCCTCTCAGAATACCATTGACTCTCATATGTCAACAACATTAAACAATAATTGTAAACATGGCTTTGTGCAATAGTCACATTTCTGTGCGAGAATTGTCGAAAAATTAGCCCCTGTTTAATAACACAATGCCTCATTTGCATATGTAAACATAGCATTTGAGAAAACTTGTAATACAAAAGATAATTGTCTTAATGTCAGTAATCGTCTTGTGAAGTTTCAGGATGATATCTGTTTAAATGTTGACCATCTTCACCTGGACTGTTTGCAGACCTATAATCGATAATACCCTTTTTAATGATTCTGTTCACACACAGTGCTCCCAGACTGCGGTGTCATGTCCCTGCTGTTTCATACCTCCTTCCTCAGGTGGGAGGGGGGCCACGGCATGACTGCAAACACTACATAACAACAGCATTCATTGTGATTAAAACCACGGAGCCCGGAATGAGATTAAATGTCTTTTATTTTGCATTGAGACACTTTATGCATCAGATGAAGAAATAGTCACAGTTACTGATGTGACCACCTTCTACAGGAAGTGACGACTTCCTGTAGCTGTGTGATAGCACACACTGCTTCCTTATATCACAAGGATATCTCTCACACACACACATCAGGCAGGTTGTTAAATATCCTCTTCATCATGTCCAGGGAAAGGCACACCGTCAGAAAGGGAGATCATCTGCTGCAAACACCTGACCGGGTAAGGGCTGGCATGCAACTCATGTATTTAAATATGGCTGTTAAAGAAATACATACGTGTGTGTAGCTCCCTTTACAGGTTAGTGCTTCAGAATTACTCTTAAGCAGATAATAAGAACCGTATTGGCAAAAACAACACGAAAAATAAGTGAAATTAATAATTTAAGACAAAATGCAGGCAAATTAATAAAAACGTGGTTAAATCTTCAATAAAATACAAATTAAATTCAACAACTTTAATACGTACAAAAACATAGAATCGTCGTGTAAGTCGCTTTGGATAAAAGCGTCTAACACATGTAATGTAATAGAAACAAATTGTTCAAATGTAATAACTTAATTACTAAAAAAAGAACAATAAAACATTTTAATATGTAAACTTAAAACTGATAAAAAAAAGGAGGATACATGTGTTTAAAATAATATTATTTAATCGATTAAAAAATTGTGTTATTTTTACAAATTCTTCTGCACAGCTTTTTAAGTATGAAGTAAATGTTCCCGTTTCCTTTCTGTGGTAAACCCCCAGACCTATAACTGTCCAATGACTAATAGCCACGTCACCAACCCCACTCAGACAGCGACTCATTTGGTCCAACGTGGGGTTTTAAGACAACATGACTATGAATCATAACGGGTTTTAGATGTGTGCTGGGTTCAGATCAGTGGCGACTGCAGAGTCCGTGGGGCCGGTTCGAACCCACTCGGGATGAGGAAGGCAACACGCACCAGAATGGAGCTGGTAATAATTATAGTAGGGTTTGGTGTACAACCGAATGAGGGCAAATATACTGCTAGCAACAGAAAGAGGACTCTAGAATTAAACTAAACTAAACTAAAGGAACTAAAGGGGAATCTAAACATGCTACTCTAAACACATAACTAAACACGCTACTCTAAACACATCACTAAACATGCTACTCTAAACACATAACTAAACATGCTACTCCAAACACATAACTAAACATGCTACTCTAAACACATAACTAAACATGCTACTCTAAACACATAACTAAACATGCTACTCTAAACACATAACTAAACATGCTACTCTAAACACATAACTAAACATGCTACTCTAAACACATAACTAAACATGCTACTCTAAACACATAACTAAACATGCTACTCTAAACACATAACTAAACATGCTACTCTAAACACATAACTAAACATGCTACTCCAAACACATAACTAAACACGCAACGCTAAACACATAACTAAACACGCTACGCTAAACACATAACTAAACACGCTACGCTAAACACATAACTAAACACGCTACTCCAAACACATAACTAAACATGCTACTCTAAACACATCACTAAACATGCTACTCTAAACACATAACTAAACACGCTACGCTAAACACATAACTAAACATGCTACTCCAAACACATAACTAAACATGCTACTCTAAACACATAACTAAACATGCTACTCTAAACACATCACTAAACATGCTACTCTAAACACATCACTAAACATGCTACTCTAAACACATCACTAAACATGCTACTCCAAACACATAACTAAACACGCTACGCTAAACACATAACTAAACACGCTACGCTAAACACATAACTAAACACGCTACGCTAAACACATAACTAAACACGCTACTCCAAACACATAACTAAACATGCTACTCTAAACACATCACTAAACATGCTACTCCAAACACATAACTAAACATGCTACTCTAAACACATAACTAAACATGCTACGCTAAACACATAACTAAACATGCTACTCTAAACACATCACTAAACATGCTACTCCAAACACATAACTAAACATGCTACTCTAAACACATAACTAAACATGCTACTCTAAACACATAACTAAACATGCTACTCTAAACACATAACTAAACACCCGCAACACACAACACTAAACACTGTTCAGAAGCGTCAGCCAATCAAATCATACGCCAGTACAAGCTCTAGCCAATCAAACCGCTGCGTGTGTGTCCGTGGCGGGAGATTCATGTGATTGGTTGTTGGTCGAGCTTCAGACACGCCCGCCGGCAAGCTTTTTCCAAAGCCGCTATGTGGACGGGCCGCGAGGCGTCTGATTGCAACAGAGCCTCCCGAGTGATAGGTGTCCCCAGGCTCTGTAGTCATCTCCGGAAGGTGTGCGCTGGGGCTGCACGGGGATTGGAGTGCGTCGAGCCCGGCGTGCTCCAATCAGCGTCCTCGGAGGCGGACCAGGAGATGGCAGCCAATGACGTTGGGCACAGGGCCCTAGGCAAAAATTCACTGGGGGCCCCCCCTACCTTCTTTGGGGGGCCTCCTCCTGGTCCGGGGCCCCAAGCAGTTGCCTGCCTTGCCTGTTCGCAAGCGGCGCCCCTGGATCAGATGATTCAGAATGAATTGTACCGTGCAGAGCAAAGGCTATACACATGTGGACCATAGGGTGGTTGAAATGTGGAAATCCTATTGTTGAGATAGTCCAGCCGTGTTTAAAGAGACAGTATTTGTTTACGATGCAAACATATGGTTCCAGGTGTATTTGCATATTTCCTTTCCGTGACAGCTGCTATCTATTCCCTGTGAGGTGGATTTCCCTGGGTTTGTATTTGAGGGTTGTTTCCTGTCAATCTTTTTATTATCAGCGAAAGAGGAAGTCCCTCAGCCGCCGGCCTTATCAGGAAATCAAAAACAAGTGTGTCTTCAGTCTTGATGCAATTTAGTTTGGAGGTCTGTTTGCACATTCATGATTCAGAATGAACTAGTTTGAATAAATACGTCACGGTTAGATCCCTGGATTTAAACCTGAGCATCTTTTTTTGTTTTCCAGGGACATGGATCAGCGGGACTCAGACAGGTAACACTGCTTTTCAACATTTATTTGATTTATGTATGAGGTGTATATCAGTATGTAGTGTCTCTACTTTAAAGAGTCCTCTCCTGCTGATGCTCAGGTGTATATCAGTATGTAGTGTCTCTACTTTAAAGAGTTCTCTCCAGCTGATGTTCAGGTGTATATCAGTATGTAGTGTCTCTACTTTAAAGAGTCCTCTCCTGCTGATGTTCAGGTGCATATCAGTGTGTAGTGTCTCTACTTTAAAGAGTCCTCTCCTGCTGATATTCAGGTGTATATCAGTATGTACTGTCTCTACTTTAAAGAGTCCTCTCCTGCTGATGTTCAGGTGTATATCAGTGTGTAGTGTCTCTACTTTAAAGAGTCCTCTCCTGCTGATGTTCAGGTGTATATCAGTATGTTGTGTCTCTACTTTAAAGAGTCCTCTCCTGCTGATGTTCAGGTGTATATGCGTATGTAGTGTCTTTACTTTAAAGAGTCTTCTCCTGCTGGTGTTCAGGTGTATATCAGTATGTAGTGTCTCTACTTTAAAGAGTCCTCTCCTGCTGATGTTCAGGTGTATATCAGTATGTAGTGTCTCTACTTTAAAGAGTCCTCTCCTGCTGATGTTCAGGTTTCTATCAGTATGTAGTGTCTCTACTTTAAAGAGTCCTCTCCTGCTGATGTTCAGGTGTATATCAGTATGTAGTGTCTCTACTTTAAAGAGTCCTCTCCTGCTGATGTTCATGTTTATATCAGTATGTACTTGATTTCTGACTTTTCCGTCTCTTGACAGTTGTCGCCCAGCCATTCACGTAAACTGGGGGTTACGAGGAAAATGCGAGAAAGGAGGGTAGGTGACCTTCCAAAGACCTCAAATGTACCTTAAAATCTTAATGCAAACTAAAGGCAAAAACATGGTTTCTCATGTATTCATCAATTTAGAGATTTTAAGCATTTACCAGTCGAAAGGAAACGTGGAAATCCACATTTATTGATTTCTTTATGTATAAGCTTTGTTTATTTGCCTCTGTAGTTTTCTCCTAAAATCGGCAAAAGTTAGCATTACAAGCCTCATTTGCATATTAAAACATAACATTTCAGAAAACTCATAATGCAAAATATAATTGTTTTAATGTCAGACATCAACTAGGGAAGTTACATTCTGATATCTAATCATTCTTTTTTTTATCCTATTCACCTGTATCGCCTCATGTATAAAGTGCTCTGTTCTTTCCCTTTAGGATTTGAAAGAAGATGAAAACCCAGAAGAGAAAGCACGGAAACACAAAGAGCGTGAGGTATCACCGATCATCTGTTTGTACTTTACATAATTTTTAAATAGTTTTCCCAACGGACAGATCTCACTTTGCCTTCATTTCCGTTTAAAGCTGAAGCCTCTGTACAAAGAGCTGCTGTACACCATCACTCATAAGATGGGGAAACCTTCAACCACCGAAGTGTTCACCGAAAACCAACTTCACCAGTACATTAAGGAGGTAAAAACATTGACATAACTGCTGTGCTGATAAGTTTAACAAAATGCAGGTATGTCGGATTTCTGTGTTAGACCCTGAAGACAGCATCTCCCCCGTTCAATGGGATTTTTGATTATCGCAGAAAATAATTTCAAACGTTTATGACACATGTTTTGTTCAGCATGATAATCTCCACCTATTAAAACCACTTTATGAAGTTAAAAGCTAACGATAGTCTATAAAGGAACTACAGCACGGTCACATGACTTCACGTCACCACCGCTAAGCTAAAGGTGGCTAATGTTGGGCTATAAAGGAACTACAGCACGATCACATGACTTCACGTCACCACCGCTAAGCTAAAGGAGGCTAATATTGGGCTATAAAGGAACTGCAGCACGGTCACATGACTTCACGTCACCACCGCTAAGCTAAAGGCGGCTAATGTTGGGCTATAAAGGAACTACAGCACGGTCACATGACTTCACGTCACCACCGCTAAGCTAAAGGCGGCTAATGTTGGGCTATAAAGGAACTACAGCACGGTCACATGACTTCACGTCACCACCGCTAAGCTAAAGGAGGCTAATGTTGGGCTATAAAGGAACTACAGCACGGTCACATGACTTCACGTCACCACCGCTAAGCTAAAGGCGGCTAATGTTGGGCTATAAAGGAGCTACAGCACGGTCACATGACGTCACGTCACCACCGCTAAGCTAAAGGAGGCTAATGTTGGGCGTGATGGTGTTTAGCCGTTTTAAAATGCACCAGTGGGCTATATACTGACGTTAACCACTTATTTCAAACTTCCAGATAAAAAAAGCTGAGTCATGTCTCGATGTCAGGACTCATTACTGGAGTGTTTTTGACAGTTTGTTGTTTTCCATCCACCAGGCTTTCACTATGACAGACTCGGAGCACGAGAGCCTGGCAGAGCGAGCGGAGAGGACAGAGGTGAGAACAGAAAGTCAACATTTTCCAATCAATGCGCCTTCACCCCTCATGCAGGGCCGGCCCTCGGCACAGGCAGTATAGGCGAATGCTAAGGGCGCATCGACCCATAGGGGGCGCCGAAAATTGGGGGGGGAAAAGAAGAAAAAAAAGTTAGAAATTAAAAATGTTTTCATAACAACACAATTTCCCAATTTTGGATCAACAAAGTACATCTTATTATCTTATACTAACAAAACTACGACTATATTGCGTACAGCGCCCATAAACTATGGCACCCCCCCCAAAATCAAGTTGAACTGCCCCAGTAAAAAACAGAGGTTTATGTGAAATTGTTCTTTTTTTAAATAATGGTCTTAGTGTGCATTACAGGTTTTAATTTTGTGTTTGTGTTCATTTAAAATAAATCAACGTACACAGCTTCTGTGTGCTTTTATTAACATTGGGATTGACTGTGTAAGGCCGCGGGGGGAGAGCTTTAGAGAGCCCTCTCCTGACAGACTGAGCGGCTCTGATAGCCTCAGCTCAGCGAGGTAAAGCCACGCCTCTATGTGATCATAGAGTTATACAAATAAGAGAAAAACAGGTATAAAATACTGACAGTACAAACAAGTTGTTATTAATAAACAAGAACACAGTTTGAAAGGAGAGTGATTTGTAAAATATCCATAAAGCAAAAGAAAATCTGCTTCCAGTTCTGTTTCACCTGGAGTTGAGAGATGTCTCCATAGATCTCTCATGCTGCTCTCAGAGTGCACCAGATTGATGCTTTCAACTTCAATATTAAAAAAAAAGTCTTCCCTGGGGTGCATGCCCCCGGACCCCCCTAGAGGAGGTGAGGTCCCCCCCCCACTTAAATCATGTTCACATGGATAGGAAACTAAATACAGTTGCACACATCTTGTGTCCATATCTTTCTGTTTTGGTGGTCATGCCACAACACGCACGAGTCATAGTAAGTGTAAGTGTCTGCATTTGGGGCGCCAGCTAAAATCTTGCTAGGGCAGCAAATTGGTCAGGGCCGGCCCTGCCCTCATGTCTAGTGAAAGCACTCATACCAAGCTTCATCCACTTTCTATTATACCAGTGGAAGAAATTAAGACGTGCATCTGAACTATCTTTTACAGCCCCCAGTTTACTGCCTCATGGCCACCGTCAAGGAAGCCAAGGGAATTCTGGGAAAAGACGTCAGTGGTAAGGATGAACCCTTGTGAGTTGGTGACCTGCTGATTTTCAGTTACTAGAGCCACCAAAAGATCGAAGTTGTCACGTTTCCGCCACAGTTTTCTTAACACCTACTCTAATGTAACTTTAAAAAGGACAACTGCTAAACATTTCAATTTTAGCATCTTAATTTTCAGCATTTTAGCATGCTTAAATTAGCATTTAATGACGTGGATTGCTAGCTGTCTGTTGAATTCATTTCATTGACGATTTTGTTGGGTCATCTAATGTTTGATTCACTGCCAAGATGACGACGGTCGGAGAAATCCGCTTTGATGTTCACAATGTCTCCTCAGAAAAGGCCTCAATCCCAGAAACAAGTGGCAATTTCTCTGAAAAACAGAAGCTCAAATGATTATTGGACCATATTTTCTCAAATCACCAGAACCCGCTGAAATACTGATCCGTTAGCTTTAGCCGCACTTTGTGTTCAAGGTTCTTCATTTAGTCATACGAACATAGCTACAGTGTAGTTATGCCGATGAAATTCTTAGGTCACATGCTTCTCCAACAGTGCAACACAATAACACAGATAAACAGACAAATATAGTGCAAGTAAATAGTAATGCTAATTCAGTGTTCAGTGCTAGTTAGCAAATGTTAGCATGCAAAAACAAAAGACACGTGCTAAACATTGACATTTTAGCCTAATCATTGTGCATGTCAATTAGCATGCTTGGCATTTAAAGAAAATTGATTCTGAGGATTTAGTATTTCTAAATGTAATATTTGAGAGGTTTGCATGTTGATTGAATTCCTCCAAAGTGACATGTTTCAGTCCTCATGCACATATTGTACCCACTCCTCTCACTTCCTGCACGCTGCGGTCTCCGTGGAGTAATCTCTTGCTTTCTCTTTATTTTGAAATACTGCCTTGCCAGATGTCAGCAGACTGTGGCGTTGAGTCTTCTGCTAATTTATTGTGTGTTTCCCAGGTTTCAGTGACCCGTACTGCATTATAGCCGTAATGGAGGACGAGGAGGAGAGTCGGACGCGTCGATCCAGATCCAAACCGTCTAAATCTATCGTAAAAGACACCGTTTCCGATGATAAATACTTCCAATCTGACATAAAGAAGCAAACTCTGAACCCCATCTGGAACCAAACCTTCATACTGTGAGTGTCAACGTGTTGTTGTTGTTGTTGTTTACCTCAGGTGGAAGTTTGTTTTTCTGATATTTGTTTCTTTTTGGTTTAGAGAGTTTGAAGACTTCGCTGGTGCAAGTTTTCACCTCGAGATGTGGTAAGGAGAACATCAAGAGCTTCACTATTACTGTTTCAAAGTTATGACTCTATAACAAAGAGACACAAAACAACTACAAATACACTGAACTACAAAAAACACACAACTTCAAAGAGATGAGAAATAACTACTAAAACACACAAAACAACTCTAAAAAGACTAACGACTTCAAAAAGACGCAAAACAACAACAAGAGACGCAGCACAACTACAAAGTTTAAAATTCAGCAAAACAACTAAAAAGACAAACAAATACAAAACGCCGCTTTCACACCAAGTACTTTGCCGTACTGAGTTCCCAGCACTGAGTTCCCCCATGGAGCTAAAGAGCCGATCGCGTTCAACTTCACCCCGGAGTAAGTCCCTGAGGGAGGATGAGGCAAATGAAGCCGCTGACGTCACTTCTTCTTCTTCTTCTGCTTTGGGTTTACTGGCAGGCCGCAACCCACTTCACGGCGTATACTGCCCCCCGGAGTCCCCGGCCGGAAGTCCCCGGAGTTGGGGAAGGCTTCAGTAGCAGCTGCTGGGAGTCCCAGCAGCTGCTACTGAAGCCTTCCGAGTAAATCTCCAGAACGCCGACACCTCCTCATCTCCACCGCTCCCATGTTTTATTTTGTGTTGCCATAAGTTAGTCTCTCTGCGTTTGCTGCGCTGGGCGAATGCTAATGCTAATGCTAATGCTAATAATGCTAATGCCAGCAAATAAAATGGCGGCTTCAAAAAACGTTTCTGAGTTTTACGGGGCGTGGTTTGCAATCCGCCCAGCCAATAGAAATTGGTACTTTTTTCTCCTCTCTCTATCAGAGTTCATGAACTAAGTTCTCTTTTTGGTGTGAACGCAAAATTCCAGGGACTATCGGAACTTAACGGGAAAAGTACTCCGGTGTGAAAGCGCCTAATGAGACACAAAACAACTACATATAGGCGCAATAAAACTACAGAAAGACATCAAACAACTATAAACAACTCCGAGACAACACTCAGAACTTTCTTTCTGTCTCCTTTCACAATCTTCCTCTCCTTTACGTTCACCTTGCTGCTTTCTGTTTCAGGGATAAAGACGAGGAGGTTTCTCTCACTCAGAAACTAGAGGACATCAAAAGCAACTTTAACAGTTTACGACGGTACGAATCACACTCTCTCTGCGAGTGAAACACTAACAGACGACCGAGATAAAATCATGTCTCCTTCTCCCTGTTCAGGATGATCAAGGAGGCCCAAAAGGAGAAAGGAACAGATGACTTTTTGGGGAAGGTGGTCCTAAAACTACAGGTATCAATTCTTATTCTTATATCTGCTATCTTACTTTTGGTCCCGGTGTAATATAACATGTATTTTCTCGCTGTAGGACCTCCACTGCACTGAAGACAACTGGTACAATCTGGAGCCGAGGACAGAGACGTATCCCGACCGCGGACAGTGCCACCTGAACCTCAAGTTCATCCATAAAGCGGTAAAGGAAAGAGCATATTAGCTACAAGAAGACACAGACACTTAAAACGTCTATGGACAGGGGTGGAACTACCGCAAGAGACACAACACGTGACACAACACGTCCTCAACAGGAACAAATATGATGACAAAGCGACAAAAAGTGACAGAAGATTACAACAAGCAGACAGAAAGTTACTCTGTTGTGATTGGTCAACTGCTTAGAGATGTCCCCGCCCCTTAGCTTATGTTGGAGCGCTAGCCAATAGAAGCGCCAGTGACACAAAGTGATGTCACTATGTGAGCGCATTTTGGATAAAAAAGACACTTAAGACGTCTATGGAAAGGCGTGAAACTACTGTACCACAACAGAGACATCAATTCTGACAAAGAGACGTAAACAAATCCAAATGAAAAGTACTCTGTTGTGATTGGTCAACCGCTTCGAGATGTCCCGCCCCTTAGCTTGTGTTGCACGTTCAGAAAGTAAACAAAGGGCTCCGATGGAGGCGTTTCATAGGGATTTTAGCGTTTGCAGGCCATTGCCATGCACACACACACCCATAGACCTCACGACAGGAGAGGGAGCCCCCCCCAAAAAGAGCAGGGTCCATTTCAGATGTTCGTGTTCTGTGTGTTTCCTGACAGCGAGACGGGACTCTGAGCGCCGGTCGCGGTCCGTACATCAACTACTGCGGGATCCTGCAGCAGTTTGTTCAGGCTTACATCTCCAAGCAACAGGTACAGGACACACACACACACACACGCACACGCACACACGCACACACACACACACACACACACAGAGAAACACACACACACACACAGAGACACACAGAGACATACACACACATACATACACACACACACACACACACACACACATACACACACACACACACACACACACAGAGACACACACAGAGACACACAGACGACACACACACACAGCGACACACACACACACACGCACACACACACACGCACACACACACACACAGACACACACACACACACACACACACACACACACACACACACACACACACACACACACACACACACATTAAAGTCAGACTGAAGCATCCTTAGTGCTCCCGAGCTGAATCCAGATCAAATGCACACTTTGAGCAGCTCTCACTGATCCTGCTGCTATGTTCAATGTTTGTTGTCTGTTGTTTGTTGTTTGTTGTTCATGCGTTGTCTGTTGATGTTTGTCTGTTGATGTTACAACTGGAGCTGCTGTGATGCAAGGAGCATTTCAGACTTGATCTGACCATTAAGGTATTGTCGTGTCACATCGTTGTGGTGGGAAGTAACTAAGTACATTTACTCAAGTACTTTACTTAAGTACAATGTTGAGTTATTTTACTTGAGTATTTCCTTGTATGCTACTGTGTACTTCTACTCCACTACAGTTCAGAGGTACATGGTGTACTTTTCCTCCACTACATGTATTAATACCTCTAGTCACTTCACAGATCTGGATGAATGATGTGAAATCTAATCAAGTGTTGAATCAGACTTTAGTTCCACCTGGAGTGAATCCACCAGCTACCCTGCAGTCTACAAAGTACTTCAGACTAGCTGCTCCTCCACCAGCTACCCTGCAGTCTACAAAGTACTTCAGACTAGCTGCTCTCCACCAGCTACCCTGCAGTCTACAAAGTACTTCAGACTAGCTGCTCCTTCACCAGCTACCCTGCAGTCTACAAAGTACTTCAGACTAGCTGCTCCTCCACCAGCTACCCTGCAGTCTACAAAGTACTTCAGACTAGCTGCACCTCCACCAGCTACCCTGCAGTCTACAAAGTACTTCAGACTAGCTGCACCTCCACCAGCTACCCTGCAGTCTACAAAGTACTTCAGACTAGCTGCTCCTTCACCAGCTTTGAGAACACTTTCATGATCAATCTTTATAAAACATATCATATATATTATTCTGAAATGGACCAATCTGCACAACGACTACTTTCACTGTCTTTACTATATTTAGATGAGAATACTTTCTACTTTCACTTGAGGGACATTTTGAATGAGACTTTTACTGTAACAGAGTATTCCTACACTCTGGTACTTCTACTTTTACTCAAGTACTAGATCTGAGTACTTCTACTTTTACTCAAGCACAAGATCTGAGTACTTCTACTTTTACTCAAGTACAAGATCTGAGTACTTCTACTTTTATTCAAGTACAAGATCTGAGTACTTCTACTTTTACTCAAGTACACGATCTGAGTACTTCTACTTTTACTCAAGTACAAGATCTGAGTACTTCTACTTTTACTCAAGTACAAGATCAGAGTACTTCTACTTTTACTCATGAACAAGATCTGAGTACTTCTACTTTTACTCAAGTACAAGATCTGAGTACTTCTACTTTTACTCAAGTACAAGATCTGAGTACTTCTACTTTTACTCAAGCACCAGATCTGAGTACTTCTACTTTTACTCATGACAAGATCTGAGTACTTCTACTTTTACTCAAGCACAATATCTGAGTACTTCTACTTTTACTCAAGCACAAGATCTGAGTACTTCTACTTTTACTCATGAACAAGATCTGAGTACTTCTACTTTTACTCAAGTACAAGATCTGAGTACTTCTACTTTTACTCAAGTACAAGATCTGAGTACTTCTACTTTTACTCAAGTACACGATCTGAGTACTTCTACTTTTACTCAAGTACAAGATCTGAGTACTTCTACTTTTACTCAAGTACAAGATCAGAGTACTTCTACTTTTACTCATGAACAAGATCTGAGTACTTCTACTTTTACTCAAGTACAAGATCTGAGTACTTCTACTTTTACTCAAGTACAAGATCTGAGTACTTCTACTTTTACTCAAGTACAAGATCTGAGTACTTCTACTTTTACTCAAGCACAATATCTGAGTACTTCTACTTTTACTCAAGCACAAGATCTGAGTACTTCTACTTTTACTCATGAACAAGATCTGAGTACTTCTACTTTTACTCAAGTACAAGATCTGAGTACTTCTACTTTTACTCAAGTACAAGATCTGAGTACTTCTACTTTTACTCAAGTACAAGATCTGAGTACTTCTACTTTTACTCAAGTACACGATCTGAGTACTTCTACTCAAGTACAAGTACAAGATCAGAGAACTTCTACTTTTACTCAAGTACAAGATCAGAGTACTTCTACTTTTACTCATGAACAAGATCTGAGTACTTCTACTTTTACTCAAGTACAAGATCTGAGTACTTCTACTTTTACTCAAGTACACGATCTGAGTACTTCTACTTTTACTCAGACCATTAACGTACTATCGTATCGTAGCATCACATTAAAGTCTCTCTCTCTCTCTCTCTCTCTCTCTCTCTCTCTCTCTCTCTCTCTCTCTCTCTCTCTCTCTCTCTCTCTCTCTCTCTCCTCTCTCTCTCTCTCTCTCTCTCTCTCTCTCTCTCTCTCTCTCTCTCTCTCTCTCAGGGCTCGACTCCGTGGAAAGGCGATCTTTGCGGCGAGGCGCAGACGCTGCTGGAGTTTTACGCCACGCAGAACGACCTCTCACCTTTTCTGCAGGACCTGGCGTGAGTTTAAGGAAAAACATTCACACAAAATGATCTATCAGTAACTCAGATCCCTGCTAACCCTTAGGAGTCCACGTTGTTTGTGTTTTACAAATAATATCATTTTCAAAATCAGTTTGTACATTTTATTGTCATTGGTACAGAGCTACAGTGTAGATATGTCGATTGAAATCTTAGGCTCCTCCCACAGAGCAACACAATACAACAGATAAAATGGGGGGAGTCTATACACAAGTATATAAATTACATAGGGGAAAAACCAATGAATAGAATAAAGTGTTAAAAAAGAAAATAATATAACATTTGTGTGTGTGTGTGTGTGTGTGTGTGTGTGTGTGTGTGTGTGTCCGTCCACAGGAAGTGGGTGGCGTACAGTAAGCTGTATCAGAGTTTGGAGGTGGACTCCTCTGTTCTCCTACAGCAGCTCACCAGCGTGGAATACCACTGGCACCAGCAGGAGCTCCCAAACCAGCAGGTACACAAATACTTCGTTACTGTACTTAAGTACATTTTGGTCTCAGTACTTCACTCCACTACTTATTTTCTGACCACTTTTTACTTTCTACTTCTTACATGTTGAACACAAATACCTGTACTTTCTACTTCTTACATGTAGAACACAAATACCTGTACTTTCTACTTCTCTCATGTTGAACCCAAATACCTGTACTTTCTACTTCTTACATGTTGAACTCAAATACCTGTACTTTCTACTTCTTACATGTTGAACTCAAATACCTGTACTTTCTACTTCTCACATGTTGAACTCAAATACCTGTACTTTCTACTTCTCTCATGTTGAACCCAAATACCTGTACTTTCTACTTCTCACATGTTGAACTCAAATACCTGTACTTTCTACTTCTCACATGTTGAACTCAAATACCTGTACTTTCTACTTCTTACATGTTGAACTCAAATACCTGTACTTTCTACTTCTCTACATGTTGAACTCAAATACCTGTACTCTCTACTTCTCACATGTTTAACTCAAATACCTGTACTTTCTACTTCTCACATGTTGAACTCAAATACCTGTACTTTCTACTTCTTACATGTTGAACCCAAATACCTGTACTTTCTACTTCTTACATGTTGAACCCAAATACCTGTACTTTCTACTTCTCACATGTTGAACTCAAATACCTGTACTTTCTACTTCTCACATGTTGAACACAAATACCTGTACTTTCTACTTCTTACATGTTGAACTCAAATACCTGTACTTTCTACTTCTTACATGTTGAACTCAAATACCTGTACTCTCTACTTCTCACATGTTGAACTCAAATACCTGTACTTTCTACTTCTCACATGTTGAACTCAAATACCTGTACTTTCTACTTCTCACATGTTGAACTCAAATACCTGTACTTTCTACTTCTTACATGTTGAACTCAAATACCTGTACTTTCTACTTCTTACATGTTGAACCCAAATACCTGTACTTTCTACTTCTCACATGTTGAACCCAAATACCTGTACTTTCTACTTCTCACATGTTGAACTAAAATACATGTACTTTCTACTTCTTACATGTTGAACTCAAATACCTGTACTTTCTACTTCTTACATGTTGAACCCACATACCTGTACTTTCTACTTCTTACATGTTGAACTCAAATACCTGTACTTTCTACTTCTTACATGTTGAACTCAAATACCTGTACTTTCTACTTCTTACATGTTGAACTCAAATACCTGTACTCTCTACTTCTCACATGTTGAACTCAAATACCTGTACTTTCTACTTCTCACATCCATCCATCCATCTTCTCCCGCTTATCCGTGGTCGGGTCGCGGGGGTAGCAGTTCCAGCAGAGAGCCCCAAACTTTCTTTTCCCTGGCAACATCAACCAGCTCTGACTGGGGGATCCCAAGGCGCTCCCAGGCCAGAAGAGATATAGTCCCTCCACCTGGTCCTAGGTCTACCCCTTGGTCTCTTCCCAGCTGGACGTGCCTGGAACACCTCCCAAGGGAGGCGCCCAGGTGGCATCCTAACTAGGTGCCCGAACCACCTCAACTGGCTTCTTTCGACGCGAAGGAGGAGCGGTTCAACTCCGAGTCCCTCCCTGATGACCGAACTTCTCACCTTATCCCTAAGGGAGACACCAGCCACCCGGCGGAGGAAACCCATCTCGGCCGCTTGTATCCGCGATCTCGTTCTTTCGGTCATGACCCATCCTTCATGACCATAGGTGAGGGTAGGAACGAACATGGCCCGGTAGACAGAGAGCTTTGCCTTCCGGCTCAGCTCCCTTTTCGTCACAATGGTGCGGTAAAGCGACTGCAATACCGCTCCCGCTGCTCCGATTCTCCGGCCCATCTCACGCTCCATTGATCCCTCACTCGAGAACAAGACCCCGAGATACTTGAACTCCTTCACTTGGGGTAAGGACTCATTCCCTACTTGGAGCGGACAGTCCATCGGTTTCCTGCTGAGAACCATGGCCTCAGATTTGGAGGTGCTGATCCTCATCCCAGCCGCTTCACACTCGGTTGCGAACCGATCCAGTGAGTGCTGAAGGTCGCAGACCGATGAAGCCATCAGAACCACATCATCTGCAAAAAGCAGTGGTGCAATCCTTAGTCCACCGAACTGCAGACCCCCCCCCCACGACTACGCCTCGAAATCCGATCCATGTATATTACAAACAGGATTGGTGACAAAGCGCAGCCCTGGCGGAGGCCAACCCTCACCGGAAATGGGTCCGACTTACTGCCGAGGACCCGGACACAGCTCTCGCTTTGGGAGTACAGAGTACTTCTTACATGTTGAACTCAAATACCTGTACTTTCTACTTCTTACATGTTGAACCCAAATACCTGTACTTTCTACTTCTCACATGTTGAACCCAAATACCTGTACTTTCTACTTCTCACATGTTGAACTAAAATACCTGTACTTTCTACTTCTCACATGTTGAACTCAAATACCTGTACTTTCTACTTCTTACATGTTGAACTCAAATACCTGTACTTTCTACTTCTTACATGTTGAACTCAAATACCTGTACTTTCTACTTCTTACATGTTGAACTCAAATACCTGTACTTTCTACTTCTTACATGTTGAACCCACATACCTGTACTTTCTACTTCTCACATGTTGAACCCAAATACCTGTACTTTCTACTTCTCACATGTTGAACCCAAATACCTGTACTTTCTACTTCTCACATGTTGAACCCAAATACCTGTACTTTCTACTTCTCACATGTTGAACTAAAATACATGTACTTTCTACTTCTTACATGTTGAACTCAAATACCTGTACTTTCTACTTCTTACATGTTGAACTCAAATACCTGTACTTTCTACTTCTTACATGTTGAACCCAAATACCTGTACTTTCTACTTCTCACATGTTGAACCCAAATACCTGTACTTTCTACTTCTTACACGTTGAACTCAAATACCTGTACTTTCTACTTCTCACATGTTGAACCCACATACCTGTACTTTCTACTTCTCACATGTTGAACCCAAATACCTGTACTTTCTACTTCTCACATGTTGAACCCAAATACCTGTACTTTCTACTTCTCACATGTTGAACCCAAATACCTGTACTTTCTACTTCTCACATGTTGAACTCAAATACCTGTACTTTCTACTTCTCACATGTTGAACTAAAATACATGTACTTTCTACTTCTTACATGTTGAACTCAAATACCTGTACTTTCTACTTCTTACATGTTCAACTCAAATACCTGTACTTTCTACTTCTTACATGTTGAACTCAAATACCTGTACTCTCTACTTCTCACATGTTGAACTCAAATACCTGTACTTTCTACTTCTCACATGTTGAACTCAAATACCTGTACTTTCTACTTCTCACATGTTGAACTCAAATACCTGTACTTTCTACTTCTTACATGTTGAACTCAAATACCTGTACTTTCTACTTCTTACATGTTGAACCCAAATACCTGTACTTTCTACTTCTCACATGTTGAACCCAAATACCTGTACTTTCTACTTCTCACATGTTGAACTAAAATACATGTACTTTCTACTTCTTACATGTTGAACTCAAATACCTGTACTTTCTACTTCTTACATGTTGAACCCACATACCTGTACTTTCTACTTCTTACATGTTGAACTCAAATACCTGTACTTTCTACTTCTTACATGTTGAACTCAAATACCTGTACTTTCTACTTCTTACATGTTGAACTCAAATACCTGTACTCTCTACTTCTCACATGTTGAACTCAAATACCTGTACTTTCTACTTCTTACATGTTGAACTCAAATACCTGTACTTTCTACTTCTTACATGTTGAACCCAAATACCTGTACTTTCTACTTCTCACATGTTGAACCCAAATACCTGTACTTTCTACTTCTCACATGTTGAACTAAAATACATGTACTTTCTACTTCTTACATGTTGAACTCAAATACCTGTACTTTCTACTTCTTACATGTTGAACCCACATACCTGTACTTTCTACTTCTTACATGTTGAACTCAAATACCTGTACTTTCTACTTCTTACATGTTGAACTCAAATACCTGTACTTTCTACTTCTTACATGTTGAACTCAAATACCTGTACTCTCTACTTCTCACATGTTGAACTCAAATACCTGTACTTTCTACTTCTCACATCCATCCATCCATCTTCTCCCGCTTATCCGTGGTCGGGTCGCGGGGGTAGCAGTTCCAGCAGAGAGCCCCAAACTTTCTTTTCCCTGGCAACATCAACCAGCTCTGACTGGGGGATCCCAAGGCGCTCCCAGGCCAGAAGAGATATAGTCCCTCCACCTGGTCCTAGGTCTACCCCTTGGTCTCTTCCCAGCTGGACGTGCCTGGAACACCTCCCAAGGGAGGCGCCCAGGTGGCATCCTAACTAGGTGCCCGAACCACCTCAACTGGCTTCTTTCGACGCGAAGGAGGAGCGGTTCAACTCCGAGTCCCTCCCTGATGACCGAACTTCTCACCTTATCCCTAAGGGAGACACCAGCCACCCGGCGGAGGAAACCCATCTCGGCCGCTTGTATCCGCGATCTCGTTCTTTCGGTCATGACCCATCCTTCATGACCATAGGTGAGGGTAGGAACGAACATGGCCCGGTAGACAGAGAGCTTTGCCTTCCGGCTCAGCTCCCTTTTCGTCACAATGGTGCGGTAAAGCGACTGCAATACCGCTCCCGCTGCTCCGATTCTCCGGCCCATCTCACGCTCCATTGATCCCTCACTCGAGAACAAGACCCCGAGATACTTGAACTCCTTCACTTGGGGTAAGGACTCATTCCCTACTTGGAGCGGACAGTCCATCGGTTTCCTGCTGAGAACCATGGCCTCAGATTTGGAGGTGCTGATCCTCATCCCAGCCGCTTCACACTCGGTTGCGAACCGATCCAGTGAGTGCTGAAGGTCGCAGACCGATGAAGCCATCAGAACCACATCATCTGCAAAAAGCAGTGGTGCAATCCTTAGTCCACCGAACTGCAGACCCCCCCCCCACGACTACGCCTCGAAATCCGATCCATGTATATTACAAACAGGATTGGTGACAAAGCGCAGCCCTGGCGGAGGCCAACCCTCACCGGAAATGGGTCCGACTTACTGCCGAGGACCCGGACACAGCTCTCGCTTTGGGAGTACAGAGTACTTCTTACATGTTGAACTCAAATACCTGTACTTTCTACTTCTTACATGTTGAACCCAAATACCTGTACTTTCTACTTCTCACATGTTGAACCCAAATACCTGTACTTTCTACTTCTCACATGTTGAACTAAAATACCTGTACTTTCTACTTCTCACATGTTGAACTCAAATACCTGTACTTTCTACTTCTTACATGTTGAACTCAAATACCTGTACTTTCTACTTCTTACATGTTGAACTCAAATACCTGTACTTTCTACTTCTTACATGTTGAACTCAAATACCTGTACTTTCTACTTCTTACATGTTGAACCCACATACCTGTACTTTCTACTTCTCACATGTTGAACCCAAATACCTGTACTTTCTACTTCTCACATGTTGAACCCAAATACCTGTACTTTCTACTTCTCACATGTTGAACCCAAATACCTGTACTTTCTACTTCTCACATGTTGAACTAAAATACATGTACTTTCTACTTCTTACATGTTGAACTCAAATACCTGTACTTTCTACTTCTTACATGTTGAACTCAAATACCTGTACTTTCTACTTCTTACATGTTGAACCCAAATACCTGTACTTTCTACTTCTCACATGTTGAACCCAAATACCTGTACTTTCTACTTCTTACACGTTGAACTCAAATACCTGTACTTTCTACTTCTCACATGTTGAACCCACATACCTGTACTTTCTACTTCTCACATGTTGAACCCAAATACCTGTACTTTCTACTTCTCACATGTTGAACCCAAATACCTGTACTTTCTACTTCTCACATGTTGAACCCAAATACCTGTACTTTCTACTTCTCACATGTTGAACTCAAATACCTGTACTTTCTACTTCTCACATGTTGAACTAAAATACATGTACTTTCTACTTCTTACATGTTGAACTCAAATACCTGTACTTTCTACTTCTTACATGTTGAACTCAAATACCTGTACTTTCTACTTCTTACATGTTGAACCCAAATACCTGTACTTTCTACTTCTCACATGTTGAACTCAAATACCTGTACTTTCTACTTCTCTCATGTTGAACACAAATAACAACAACAATGATATTATTGTTCTATTAATATAAAGGGAGGTCAGGTACTCTTTAAAGCAGCTGCTAGCTATGGGTACTTTTTACTGAAGTACACTTCAAAGCCTCTTTACTTTGACTTGAGTAAAGAAGTTTAGTCAGTACTTATACTTTCACCAGAGTATTTTTAAACACGAGTATCTGTACTTGAGTAAAGGATGTGTTTACTTTAGCCATCTCTGGTATTCACCCTCTGTCTGAAACCAGTGCCCAACAATTGTAATAAATAACTTATGCACGTTGAGTATCTAAATGCATACATACAAACAATATGAAACATTTAGAATAAGTTAGAATACCCTCTTGTGAATTAACATACTCGTATATAAACTACAGTAAACATACCGTATATACATGTATAATATATTCTATAAGTGTGTATATGTAAAAGTATTTTTTATTATCCTTTTATATTTCTTTTTTTTTACCTACTTTGCAACTTACTTACAAGATCTGAGTACTTCTACTTTTACTCAAGTACAAGATCTAAGTACTTCTACTTTTACTCAAGTACAAGATCTGAGTACTTCTACTTTTACTCAAGTACAAGATCTAAGTACTTCTACTTTTACTCAAGTACAAGATCTGAGTACTTCTACTTTTACTCAAGTACAAGATCTAAGTACTTCTACTTTTACTCAAGTACAAGATCTGAGTACTTCTACTTTTACTCAAGTACAAGATCTGAGTACTTCTACTCTTACCAAGTACAAGATCTGAGTACTTCTACTTTTACTCAAGTACAAGATCTGAGTACTTCTACTTTTACTCAAGTACAAGATCTGAGTACTTCTACTTTTACTCAAGTACAAGATCTAAGTACTTCTACTTTTACTCAAGTACAAGATCTGAGTACCTCTACTTTTACTCAAGTACAAGATCTGAGTACTTCTACTTTTACTCAAGTACAAGATCTGAGTACTTCTACTTTTACTCCAGTACAAGATCTGAGTACTTCTACTTTTACTCAAGTACAAGATCTGAGTACTTCTACTTTTACTCAAGTACAAGATCTGAGTACTTCTACTTTTACTCAAGTACAAGATCTGAGTACTTCTACTTTTCCTCAAGTACAAGATCTGAGTACTTCTACTTTTTTGGATTGTTTATCACCAGGTAGGTTTACACGTACGAGGAATTTGAATTGATGTCATGGTGCGTACAAACAGGAATTAAAAACACAGGTAGAGAACTAGAAAAATATTCAAAATAGTACAGAATATACAGTAAAATATAACAGTATTTACATAGTAAACAGATGCCAAAGCAGATTCCTTGTGTGTGTTAACGAGCATGGCGATAACATTGATTCTGATTTCAATGAGTTTATATCGCGGTGCTTTTCTGTGTTGCAGAAGCAGGAGCTGGGCGACTCCCTGCACGGTTTCCTGAAGTACGGACTGTGTCTCGTGTCCAAATACAGAGACATCTTCCCCCCCGACCCCCAACACACTGCCAAGCTACACACTCTGCTCAGGTACACACACATGTTCAAGGTTCAAGGTTCTTTCTTGTCAAACTAGCATAGCTACAGAGTAATTATGTCGTTGAAAATCTTAGGTCACAGGCTTCTCCAACAATGCAACGCAATGTTACAGATAAGCAGACAATATTAACCAATATTAAAGTATACTAAAAGTAATACAAAAATGTGGTAACACTTTACATTAAGGTACTCACCATCAACTAGTTGTTCATTCACATATTAGAGACTAACTACTAGCTGATTGGTTATGAACAAGACTTCACTGTAAAATAGGGAACATGTTCTGAGTTAGAAAAACCACATTTTGAGTTATTTGACACAATTAACACTTTAGTTTCATGTCTTGTTTCATAAGGACAGATCATATTTGTTAAGTGTTATTAAGGGAGAGTTACTATTCTTTTTAGGCCCATATTGAGCATATTAAGACCCAAACTCATGCACAACAACGTCCTTATTTGCAATAAATCAGCACTAATTAGAGGGTTATTGAGGAAAAACTCTCAACTAACGGCGTATTACTCGGAGAATATGGTCATGCAGAATAAGGCATGAATAAGTGTTTCATAATGACTAATAAATACTGCTAACATGCATTAATTAACTACTAGTTGATGGTTCATTTGTGTACCTTAATATAAAGTGTTAGCAAACATTATCGTGTCAGTCAGGAATTTGAGAAAAAGTGAGAATTTGGAGAAAATCGTAGAATTTTGAGGAAAAAGTGAGAATTTTGTGATTTTGAGGAAAAGTGAGAATTTGGAGAAAGTCCGAATTTGGAGATTTTGAGAAAAAGTCCGAATTTGGAGATTTTGAGAAAAAGTGAGAATTTGGAGATTTTGAGAAAAAGTGAGAATTTCGAGGAAAAGTGAGAATTTCGAGGAAAAGTGAGAATTTTGAGAAAAAGGTAGAATTTTGTGATTTTGAGAAAAAGTGAGAATTTTGTGATTTTGAGAAAAAGTGAGAATTTGGAGAAAATTGTAGAATTTTGAGAAAAAGTGAGAATTTCGAGGAAAAGTGAGAATTTCGAGGAAAAGTGAGAATTTCGAGAAAGTCCGAATTTGGAGATTTTGAGAAAAAGTCCGAATTTGGAGATTTTGAG
>CM070485.1:2382914-2480414 GCA_036324585.1 Champsocephalus esox | reverse complement strand
AGTACAGTAACGAAGTATTTGTACTCCACTACTTCCCACCTCTGTGTTCTGATGCTTTAACATGATCTCCTTCAGAGGATAATGATGCCCCTCTCCCCTCTCAGCTCCAGCCCCTGCAGTCTGGATCTGTTCCCGTGAAGCACAGCTCCTCCGCCGTGGATCTGGTGGCTTTAATCCAGCCGATCTGCCAGCTGTGGGAGAAACTGTCCTGGCCCGACCCCGAGGAGGCCTTCATGCTCATGGTCAAAATCACTGAGGTACTACCCTAACCCTGACGGCCCGTCCACACGGCAGCGTGCATTGCTTCAACGGAGACGCTGCCGTGTGGACGCACCGTAACTGAAGAATATGAACTGCAACCATTGTTTATCCGTGACTGTCAAAACAATTATCACTGTACATACAACGTTTAGCTAACGCCAGTTATTTGAACCCTTTATCCATCAGGCTAGCTTAGCTGCTAGCTTGGCTAAAGCTAATCATGTTCATTGTTTGCTGTTTACTTACTTAAGCTTATTATTTTTCCCCTTACCTCACACTGTCAAATGTAAATCTGATCTTAGCCTGAACTAATTATTTAACCTGTTTACTCATTACTTATGGCAGATTTCAACACCCATTCCAGTTACTTTAGGTTTTTATTTTCAGATATCACCGCATTAACACATTCATCTTTTATATCGCAAGTTTCCGAAGTGTTACCGGAATGCAAACGAGGCGTATCTGATGCTAACGTCCGGCTCTGTTTGTCCTCTCGTCTGACAGGAGAGAAGTTATGGGAGATAATAAACGTGTGTTTTCAGGATGTGTGTAAGATCGTGGTGAATTACTGCAACTTACTGAAGGAGAGAGTCCGGGAGCTGTCGGAGAACTCGGACCACGGCAGAGCCATCAACATGGTGAGGAGACAGCCTTAGATTTAGCAAACAACAACAAAACAACCGTTTGAAAACTGTCCAACTCTAGCTAATCATTTCCCCCGTTTATATAATACTTTGGAGCTCATTTCAACCCGTTATCTTTTACTTTAAAGCTAATAATTTCTCTGGTTTATTCGTTACTTTAACAGATTATTCCACTTTCCCATTAGCTTTAGTTTATCTGCCCTTCATTCATCATTATTAGCCAACTTTAATTATTCAAATGTTTAACCAAGAGGCCACTTTTACCCAAGTACATCAGTTTACATTTTTAACTAATGCTAAGTATTGTTCCTGTTCACCTGCAACGCAAAACGTCTCATTTTGCAATTTCCCAAACTAATGTTAACCTTTTTACCTGTTACTTTTAGCTGATTCATTTTTTACCCGTTTATTCTTTAGGCCTCTAATTAGAAAACACTTTCACCTGTTTTCATCCGTTACTTTTAATCCACGTTCCCCACTGTTCATCCGTTATGTCTACCTAATGCTGACTTTACAAGTTATTTGGGCAAATGTTACTATTTTAGCTGTTTTCTTTGAACTAATGTTTATTATTTTAACCACCCTCAACATTTAGTTCACCATATCCAATGTTATTTCAATCTACTTCAACTGTCAAGCTATTAGGCTCCTTTAAGTCAATGCTAGTGATCTCCTGTTTATCCGATACTTTGACCTAACCTTTATTTAAATGCTATCATCCTCCTCCCAGTTGTGTGTGGTGGTGAACGACCTGGAGCACCTGCGCTCGGTTCTGACCCGTCTTCCCATGCAGCTGAACTGGGCCGGGCTTCGGGATCGAACCCAGAATGTGATCGGAGAGAACCAGTTTCACAACACGCTGCCCGCCCAGCTGCAGCAAGCCAAGAGCGTCCTGGCGCGAGAGATACGGTCCGCTTTAGACACTCTGGGGAAGCAGGTGAAGCATCCTTACATCTACAACAACTTTTTTGTAATAATTAGGTGCAATATATATACAGAGAAGGCAAAAGTAGAAAGTACAGGTATTTGAGTTCAACATGTAATAAGTAGAAAGTACAGGTATTTGTGTTCAACATGTAAGAAGTAGAAAGTACAGGTATTTGTGTTCAACATGTAAGAAGTAGAAAGTACAGGTATTTGGGTTCAACATGTAAGAAGTAGAAAGTACAGGTATTTGGGTTCAACATGTAAGAAGTAGAAAGTACAGGTATTTGGGTTCAACATGTAAGAAGTAGAAAGTACAGGTATTTGTGTTCAACATGTAAGAAGTAGAAAGTACAGGTATTTGAGTTCAACATGTAAGAAGTAGAAAGTACAGGTATTTGAGTTCAACATGTAAGAAGTAGAAAGTACAGGTATTTGTGTTCAACATGTAAGAAGTAGAAAGTACAGGTATTTGAGTTCAACATGTAAGAAGTAGAAAGTACAGGTATTTGAGTTCAACATGTAAGAAGTAGAAAGTACAGGTATTTGGTTCAACATGTGAGAAGTAGAAAGTACAGGTATTTGGGTTCAACATGTGAGAAGTAGAAAGTACAGGTATTTGTGTTCAACATGTAAGAAGTAGAAAGTACAGGTATTTGAGTTCAACATGTAAGAAGTAGAAAGTACAGGTATTTGAGTTCAACATGTGAGAAGTAGAAAGTACAGGTATTTGAGTTCAACATGTAAGAAGTAGAAAGTACAGGTATTTGAGTTCAACATGTAAGAAGTAGAAAGTACAGGTATTTGAGTTCAACATGTGAGAAGTAGAAAGTACAGGTATTTGGGTTCAACATGTGAGAAGTAGAAAGTACAGGTATTTGAGTTCAACATGTAAGAAGTAGAAAGTACAGGTATTTGAGTTCAACATGTAGAAGTAGAAAGTACAGGTATTTGAGTTCAACATGTAAGAAGTAGAAAGTACAGGTATTTGAGTTCAACATGTAAGAAGTAGAAAGTACAGGTATTTGAGTTCAACATGTGAGAAGTAGAAAGTACAGGTATTTGAGTTCAACATGTAAGAAGTAGAAAGTACAGGTATTTGAGTTCAACATGTAAGAAGTAGAAAGTACAGGTATTTGAGTTCAACATGTAAGAAGTAGAAAGTACAGGTATTTGAGTTCAACATGTAAGAAGTAGAAAGTACAGGTATTTGAGTTCAACATGTAAGAAGTAGAAAGTACAGGTATTTGTGTTCAACATGTGAGAAGTAGAAAGTACAGGTATTTGTGTTCAACATGTAAGAAGTAGAAAGTACAGGTATTTGAGTTCAACATGTGAGAAGTAGAAAGTACAGGTATTTGAGTTCAACATGTGAGAAGTAGAAAGTACAGGTATTTGAGTTCAACATGTGAGAAGTAGAAAGTACAGGTATTTGAGTTCAACATGTAAGAAGTAGAAAGTACAGGTATTTGAGTTCAACATGTGAGAAGTAGAAAGTACAGGTATTTGAGTTCAACATGTGAAGTAGAAAGTACAGGTATTTGAGTTCAACATGTGAGAAGTAGAAAGTACAGGTATTTGTGTTCAACATGTAAGAAGTAGAAAGTACAGGTATTTGAGTTCAACATGTAAGAAGTAGAAAGTACAGGTATTTGAGTTCAACATGTAAGAAGTAGAAAGTACAGGTATTTGAGTTCAACATGTAAGAAGTAGAAAGTACAGGTATTTGAGTTCAACATGTAAGAAGTAGAAAGTACAGGTATTTGGGTTCAACATGTAAGAAGTAGAAAGTACAGGTATTTGAGTTCAACATGTAAGAAGTAGAAAGTACAGGTATTTGAGTTCAACATGTAAGAAGTAGAAAGTACAGGTATTTGTGTTCAACATGTAAGAAGTAGAAAGTACAGGTATTTGTGTTCAACATGTAAGAAGTAGAAAGTACAGGTATTTGAGTTCAACATGTAAGAAGTAGAAAGTACAGGTATTTGAGTTCAACATGTAAGAAGTAGAAAGTACAGGTATTTGAGTTCAACATGTAAGAAGTAGAAAGTACAGGTATTTGAGTTCAACATGTAAGAAGTAGAAAGTACAGGTATTTGGGTTCAACATGTAAGAAGTAGAAAGTACAGGTATTTGAGTTCAACATGTAAGAAGTAGAAAGTACAGGTATTTGGTTCAACATGTAGAGAAGTAGAAAGTACAGGTATTTGAGTTCAACATGTGAGAAGTAGAAAGTACAGGTATTTGAGTTCAACATGTAGAGAAGTAGAAAGTACAGGTATTTGAGTTCAACATGTAAGAAGTAGAAAGTACAGGTATTTGAGTTCAACATGTGAGAAGTAGAAAGTACAGGTATTTGAGTTCAACATGTAGAAGTAGAAAGTACAGGTATTTGAGTTCAACATGTAAGAAGTAGAAAGTACAGGTATTTGAGTTCAACATGTAAGAAGTAGAAAGTACAGGTATTTGAGTTCAACATGTGAGAAGTAGAAAGTACAGGTATTTGAGTTCAACATGTAGAGAAGTAGAAAGTACAGGTATTTGAGTTCAACATGTAAGAAGTAGAAAGTACAGGTATTTGAGTTCAACATGTGAGAAGTAGAAAGTACAGGTATTTGAGTTCAACATGTAAGAAGTAGAAAGTACAGGTATTTGAGTTCAACATGTAAGAAGTAGAAAGTACAGGTATTTGAGTTCAACATGTAAGAAGTAGAAAGTACAGGTATTTGTGTTCAACATGTGAGAAGTAGAAAGTACAGGTATTTGTGTTCAACATGTAAGAAGTAGAAAGTACAGGTATTTGAGTTCAACATGTGAGAAGTAGAAAGTACAGGTATTTGAGTTCAACATGTGAGAAGTAGAAAGTACAGGTATTTGTGTTCAACATGTGAGAAGTAGAAAGTACAGGTATTTGTGTTCAACATGTAAGAAGTAGAAAGTACAGGTATTTGTGTTCAACATGTAGAAGTAGAAAGTACAGGTATTTGAGTTCAACATGTAGAAGTAGAAAGTACAGGTATTTGAGTTCAACATGTGAGAAGTAGAAAGTACAGGTATTTGTGTTCAACATGTAAGAAGTAGAAAGTACAGGTATTTGAGTTCAACATGTAAGAAGTAGAAAGTACAGGTATTTGAGTTCAACATGTAAGAAGTAGAAAGTACAGGTATTTGAGTTCAACATGTAAGAAGTAGAAAGTACAGGTATTTGAGTTCAACATGTAAGAAGTAGAAAGTACAGGTATTTGTGTTCAACATGTAAGAAGTAGAAAGTACAGGTATTTGTGTTCAACATGTAAGAAGTAGAAAGTACAGGTATTTGAGTTCAACATGTAAGAAGTAGAAAGTACAGGTATTTGTGTTCAACATGTAAGAAGTAGAAAGTACAGGTATTTGTGTTCAACATGTAAGAAGTAGAAAGTACAGGTATTTGTGTTCAACATGTAAGAAGTAGAAAGTACAGGTATTTGTGTTCAACATGTAAGAAGTAGAAAGTACAGGTATTTGAGTTCAACATGTAAGAAGTAGAAAGTACAGGTATTTGTGTTCAACATGTAAGAAGTAGAAAGTACAGGTATTTGGGTTCAACATGTAAGAAGTAGAAAGTACAGGTATTTGAGTTCAACATGTAAGAAGTAGAAAGTACAGGTATTTGGGTTCAACATGTGAGAAGTAGAAAGTACAGGTATTTGGTTCAACATGTGAGAAGTAGAAAGTACAGGTATTTGAGTTCAACATGAGAGAAGTAGAAAGTACAGGTATTTGAGTTCAACATGTAAGAAGTAGAAAGTACAGGTATTTGAGTTCAACATGTGAGAAGTAGAAAGTACAGGTATTTGAGTTCAACATGTAATAAGTAGAAAGTACAGGTATTTGAGTTCAACATGTAAGAAGTAGAAAGTACAGGTATTTGAGTTCAACATGTAAGAAGTAGAAAGTACAGGTATTTGAGTTCAACATGTGAGAAGTAGAAAGTACAGGTATTTGAGTTCAACATGAGAGAAGTAGAAAGTACAGGTATTTGAGTTCAACATGTAAGAAGTAGAAAGTACAGGTATTTGAGTTCAACATGTGAGAAGTAGAAAGTACAGGTATTTGAGTTCAACATGTAAGAAGTAGAAAGTACAGGTATTTGAGTTCAACATGTAAGAAGTAGAAAGTACAGGTATTTGAGTTCAACATGTAAGAAGTAGAAAGTACAGGTATTTGAGTTCAACATGTGAGAAGTAGAAAGTACAGGTATTTGGGATCAACATGTGAGAAGTAGAAAGTACAGGTATTTGAGTTCAACATGTAAGAAGTAGAAAGTACAGGTATTTGAGTTCAACATGTAATAAGTAGAAAGTACAGGTATTTGAGTTCAACATGTAAGAAGTAGAAAGTACAGGTATTTGGTTCAACATGCGAGAAGTAGAAAGTACAGGTATTTGAGTTCAACATGTAATAAGTAGAAAGTACAGGTATTTGAGTTCAACATGTAAGAAGTAGAAAGTACAGGTATTTGTGTTCAACATGTGAGAAGTAGAAAGAACAGGTATTTGGGTTCAACATGCGAGAAGTAGAAAGTACAGGTATTTGAGTTCAACATGTAATAAGTAGAAAGTACAGGTATTTGAGTTCAACATGTAAGAAGTAGAAAGTACAGGTATTTGGTTCAACATGTAAGAAGTAGAAAGTACAGGTATTTGTGTTCAACATGTAAGAAGTAGAAAGTACAGGTATTTGTGTTCAACATGTAAGAAGTAGAAAGTACAGGTATTTGAGTTCAACATGTAAGAAGTAGAAAGTACAGGTATTTGAGTTCAACATGTAAGAAGTAGAAAGTACAGGTATTTGAGTTCAACATGTAAGAAGTAGAAAGTACAGGTATTTGTGTTCAACATGTGAGAAGTAGAAAGTACAGGTATTTGTGTTCAACATGTAAGAAGTAGAAAGTACAGGTATTTGAGTTCAACATGTGAGAAAGTAGAAAGTACAGGTATTTGAGTTCAACATGTGAGAAGTAGAAAGTACAGGTATTTGTGTTCAACATGTGAGAAGTAGAAAGTACAGGTATTTGTGTTCAACATGTGAGAAGTAGAAAGTACAGGTATTTGTGTTCAACATGTGAGAAGTAGAAAGTACAGGTATTTGAGTTCAACATGTAGAAAGTACAGGTATTTGAGTTCAACATGTGAGAAGTAGAAAGTACAGGTATTTGAGTTCAACATGTAAGAAGTAGAAAGTACAGGTATTTGAGTTCAACATGTAAGAAGTAGAAACGTACAGGTATTTGAGTTCAACATGTAAGAAGTAGAAAGTACAGGTATTTGAGTTCAACATGTAAGAAGTAGAAAGTACAGGTATTTGTGTTCAACATGTAAGAAGTAGAAAGTACAGGTATTTGTGTTCAACATGTAAGAAGTAGAAAGTACAGGTATTTGTGTTCAACATGTAAGAAGTAGAAAGGTACAGGTATTTGTGTTCAACATGTAAGAAGTAGAAAGTACAGGTATTTGTGTTCAACATGTAAGAAGCAGAAAGTACAGGTATTTGAGTTCAACATGTAAGAAGTAGAAAGTACAGGTATTTGAGTTCAACATGTAAGAAGTAGAAAGTACAGGTATTTGGGTTCAACATGTAAGAAGTAGAAAGTACAGGTATTTGTGTTCAACATGTAAGAAGTAGAAAGTACAGGTATTTGGGTTCAACATGTCAGAAGTAGAAATACAGGTATTTGAGTTCAACATGTAAGAAGTAGAAAGTACAGGTATTTGGGTACAACATGTAAGAAGTAGAAAGTACAGGTATTTGTGTTCAACATGTAAGAAGTAGAAAGTTCAGGTATTTGGGTTCAACATGTAAGAAGTAGAAAGTACAGGTATTTGTGTTCAACATGTAAGAAGTAGAAAGTACAGGTATTTGGGTTCAACATGAGAGAAGTAGAAAGTACAGGTATTTGAGTTCAACATGTAAGAAGTAGAAAGTACAGGTATTTGGGTTCAACATGTAAGAAGTAGAAAGTACAGGTATTTGAGTTCAAGATGTAAGAAGTAGAAAGTACAGATGTTTGTGTTCAACATGTAAGAAGTAGAAAGTACAGGTATTTGTGTTCAACATGTAAGAAGTAGAAAGTACAGGTATTTGTGTTCAACATGTAAGAAGTAGAAAGTACAGGTATTTGAGTTCAACATGAGAGAAGTAGAAAGTACAGGTATTTGAGTTCAACATGTAAGAAGTAGAAAGTACAGGTATTTGAGTTCAAAATGTAAGAAGTAAAAAGTGGTCAGAAAAATAAGTAGTAGGCTATCTGTAAAGTACTGATACCAGAAAAATGTACTTAACTACAGTAACAAAGTATTTGTACTCCAATACTTCCCACCTCTGTATATATATATATATATATATATATATATATATGTATATATGCCGTTAATAACTGGACTATTTATACCTGGCTGCTAAATCTTCTGAACTGTTACAGGATGTGTATTTTGTAAATGGTGTAATCTTGTGTATTTCTTTAATACCTTTGTATGCATGCTTTAGGTAGCATGAAGCTTTCTCTGGCTCTGTTCTGCCGTATCAAATGTACATGTCCCCTCTGTGGGACGGATAAAGGTATTCTGATTCTGATTCTGAAAACGTAGGGAAGCTTCTAACCCCACCTCTCCATCTGCTTCTCCAGTTAAACACAGATATTGAGACGCATGTCCGAAACATGTCCACCAGGAAGAGGATTCCCTCCAAGTCCACGGAGGATGTAGGTGACTTTAACATGATAACAAATGCAGATGTCTTTTAAGTTGGTCTGATATCAAACCCCTTCCTTTGTTCAGGCTGCAGACCCTCTGATGCGCTACCTGGAGCAGGAGCTGCATTATATGAATGAAAACCTGGTTCAAGAGAACTTCAACAGGTACGCCGTTAGCTCGGATGCTAACATGTTGATTGTATCCGGTGCGCTGCTGCATCCCCTCAGGGCCGTGCGTTGTGGACCGGTTAAATGCTCTAAAAGATTACAGTTTTTGCTCTTCAATCAGAAAAAGACAATATTTCAACTAAGCTTTTTACACGTCTTATGGAAATGAGTGTTGCTGTTTATAAGCAGCTTCAAAATGTGATTTTTTTTACCAGAAGTGAACGCCTTTTCAGACCTTTCAAACTCTGCATCCCTCCTCCATTTATTGGCTTCTTCAAATGGTCGGCATTGCAATATTTGCAAGTTTCCAAAAACCCTTTCTTCTCCAGTCATGATGCTAAAGAACTGGGTATTTAAAGGGAGAGGCATAATGTTTATTATCGGGGCAAGATAGGGTGTAGAAACAGAGGGGGAAACTTCTGAAGCAATAGGAGTCAGGACTCTCCCCTAGTTTCCACCGGGTCCGTCTGCGCCGCGTTACGGCCCGTCCACACAGCGGCGTGCGTTGAAGCTTCCAACGCTTCTGCCCATGACACGAGGAGAGCTGGAGCTCTGATGGAGTCAGGACTCAGAGACACGAGGAGAGCTGGAGCTCTGATGGAGTCAGGACTCAGAGAGACACGAGGAGAGCTGGAGCTCTGATGGAGTCAGGACTCAGAGACACGAGGAGAGCTGGAGCTCTGATGGAGTCAGGACTCAGAGACACGAGGAGAGCTGGAGCTCTGATGGAGTCAGGACTCAGAGACACGAGGAGAGCTGGAGCTCTGATGGAGTCAGGACTCAGAGAGACACGAGGAGAGCTGGAGCTCTGATGGAGTCAGGACTCAGAGACACGAGGAGAGCTGGAGCTCTGATGGAGTCAGGACTCAGAGAGACTCGAGGAGAGCTGGAGCTCTGATGGAGTCAGGACTCAGAGACACGAGGAGAGCTGGAGCTCTGATGGAGTCAGGACTCAGAGACTCGAGGAGAGCTGGAGCTCTGATGGAGTCAGGACTCAGAGACACGAGGAGAGCTGGAGCTCTGATGGAGTCAGGACTCAGAGACTCGAGGAGAGCTGGAGCTCTGATGGAGTCAGGACTCAGAGACACGAGGAGAGCTGGAGCTCTGATGGAGTCAGGACTCAGAGACACGAGGAGAGCTGGAGCTCTGATGGAGTCAGGACTCAGAGACACGAGGAGAGCTGGAGCTCTGATGGAGTCAGGACTCAGAGACATGTCCCGGGCCTCGGTCTGACCACACGGTCGAGATGAACCCTCCTGTAGCTCCAGGGTTTAGTTCAGAGTGTGATCACCAACATGCTTCAATAGAGAGACTGAACAGCTGAGGACACTGGATCACATGTGTTGTCTCTTACGGCTCGGGTCCTCTCCGCCCGAGGAGGAAGTGCTCCAGGTTCCACAACAACACCTCTCTGAGCTCACAAACTGGTAACAGCAGCAACCTGCTAGCAGCCCCTCCTCAGGGGGCTAGCGGCTGCTCGAGGCTGGGCCTCTGCGTCAGAGGGCGAAGGATTCCCCAACAGGAACCATTGCTCTTTGTTTTTGTTTGATTGATGTAACATGAGAAAATAAACCCTACAAATAAAACCTCCCCCATGGACAACGGGCTTTTCTATTTCGTCTTTTGTTTGGTTTCTTTTCCTGTTTGAGATCCCAGCTGCTTACACTTGGTTTCTTCCTCCTCTTCTTCTAGTCTCCTGATTCCGTTGTGGATCAACTCGGTGAAGACCCTCCACCAGGTGGCAGCTCAGCACCACCAGCAGGAAGGCCTGATGGTGTTCTGCCAGAGGCTGCAGTACACTCTGCAGGTCAGTCAGCAGCCTTTAAACACGTGTCCCCTCTTCTCCATGTCTCTTCTACATCAACATGTGTCCCCTCTTCTCCATGTCTCTTCTACATCAACATGTGTCCCCTCTTCTCCATGTCTCTTCTACATCAACATGTGTCCCCTCTTCTTCATGTCTCTTCTACATCAACATGTGTCCCCTCTTCTCCATGTCTCTTCCACATCAACATGTGTCCCCTCTTCTCCATGTCTCTTCTACATCAACATGTGTCCCCTCTTCTTCACGTCTCTTCTACATCAACATGTGTCCCCTCTTCTTCACGTCTCTTCTACATCAACATGTGTCCCCTCTTCTCCACGTCTCTTCTACATCAACATGTGTCCCCTCTTCTTCATGTCTCTTCTACATCAACATGTGTCCCCTCTTCTTCATGTCTCCTCTCCATCAACATGTGTCCCCTCTTCTTCATGTCTCTTCTACATCAACATGTGTCCCCTCTTCTCCATGTCTCTTCTACATCAACATGTGTCCCCTCTTCTCCATGTCTCTTCTACATCAACATGTGTCCCCTCTTCTTCATGTCTCTTTCTCATCAACATGTGTCCCCTCTTCTTCATGTCTCTTCTACATCAACATGTGTCCCCTCTTCTTCATGTCTCTTCTACATCAACATGTGTCCCCTTCTTCTTCATGTCTCTTCTACATCAACATGTGTCCCCTCTTCTCCATGTCTCCTCTACATCAACATGTGTCCCCTCTTCTCCATGTCTCCTCTACATCAACATGTGTCCCCTCTTCTTCATGTCTCTTCTACTTCAACATGTGTCCCCTCTTCTTCATGTCTCTTCTACATCAACATGTGTCCCCTCTTCTCCATGTCTCCTCTACATCAACATGTGTCCCCTCTTCTCCATGTCTCCTCTACATCAACATGTGTCCCCTCTTCTTCATGTCTCTTCTACTTCAACATGTGTCCCCTCTTCTTCATGTCTCTTCTACATCAACATGTGTCCCCTCTTCTTCATGTCTCTTCTACATCAACATGTGTCCCCTCTTCTCCATGTCTCTTCTACATCAACATGTGTCCCCTGTTCTCCATGTCTCTTCTACATCAACATGTGTCCCCTCTTCTCCATGTCTCTTCTAGATCAACATGTGTCCCCTCTTCTTCATGTCTCTTCTACATCAAAATGTGTCCCCTCTTCTTCATGTCTCTTCTACATCAACATGTGTCCCCTCTTCTTCATGTCTCTTCTACATCAACATGTGTCCCCTCTGTGGAAAGACACTCTGAAAGTTTCAGGAACAAAGATTCTCTCTCTTTTTGATCCATTTCTATAAAAACCTGTCTGCAAACGAGCTGATCAGATTTTGGCCACTTGATGATGTCATAACGATGTGTTGTCTTGAGTAACCGTTAGCCAATCAGCAACCAAGGACAAATAATGAAATCATGTCAGAAGTTCGCACATTGACTTCTATACAATCTGAGTTATTGCAACTAGCGGTGTCGCCCCCTGCTGGATGTTAAGAGAATGCAGATTTAAGGCATTTCTGTATTAGCTCTATTTTCCAGAGCCCGAAGTTGCCGAAATTAACTTTTAGTACAAGGACAACTTTTAAAATAATGCCCATTTACTTTGTTCTGCTATAGCTCGGGTGCTTTAACCTTAGCTTAGCATAAAAGACTATAAGCACCGTACAAAGGTCAAGTAAACCAACTAGCATCTCCTAAACTCACCAATAACAACTTCAATCTTTTTGGGGAACATTTACTGAAACATGTTCGGGTTTTATTGAGGTTGGCCTAGCCTTACGGTACATTTTATTTTGTGTTGTTTATTTCAGTGCCTGGAGCAGTGCTTCAACGCTGAGGGGAATGGGCTCCCTCTGGATACATTACACTCTGATGAGTACAAGGTAAGCTAAGACACAAAGCTAAGTCCACATTTCCTCAGATCAAACAAACATAGTCTTTAATATAATCTCATGTTCTTCTGCGATGTCTCCAAGGCTCTCAAAGCTCACCTGTCTCACAACTCTCTGAGCAGCAGGAAGCTTGTGGAGAAGTTTCTGGAGGGGAAAGTATGGGAGCAGGTGAGAGATGCAAAAAGCTTCTTTAACGCCGACATGGTAGCGGTTCCGATTTTTAACCAGTTTTTTCTTATATGACAGAAAGTGTACAACGGAGAGAAATATGGTGCGGTCACCCTCCTGGCGTCCTACAGGAGGTCAGACCAGAGACTCAGGATCGAGGTGTTGAACGCCATGAACCTCCTACCAATGGACTCTAATGGTAAGACAAACACCTTATAGAGTGGAGCAGGAATTACGTATTCTTTAAGTGAACCCTGAAGGCAGCATCTCCAAGGTTCTCTCCAGAAAAATCCAATTGGATTTTGGACAATTGCAGGAAATAATGATTTGACGTTTATGATTTGTTCAGCAGGATAATCTCCACATGTTAACACCACTTTATGTTTTTTGAAGTAAAGAGCTAATGTTGGGCTATAAAGGAACTACAGCACGGTCACATGACTTCACGTCACCACCGCTAAGCTAAAGGAGGCTAATGTTGGGCTATAAAGGAACTACAGCACGGTCACATGACTTCACGTCTCCACCGCTAAGCTAAAGGAGGCTAATGTTGGGCTATAAAGGAACTACAGCACGGTCACATGACTTCACGTCACCACCGCTAAGCTAAAGGAGGCTAATGTTGGGCTATAAAGGAACTACAGCACGGTCACATGACTTCACGTCACCACCGCTAAGCTAAAGGTGGCTAATGTTGGGCTATAAAGGAAAGAGCGGTCACATGATTTCACGTCACCACCGCTAAGCAACAAGGTGGCTAATGTTGGGCTATAAAGGAACTACAGCACGGTCACATGACTTCACGTCACCACCGCTAAGCTAAAGGCGGCCAACGTTGGGCTATAAAGCAACTACAGCACGGTCACATGACTTCACGTCACCACCGCTAAGCTAAAGGCGGCTAATATTGGGCTATAAAGCAACTACAGCACGGTCACATGACTTCACGTCACCACCGCTAAGCTAAAGGTGGCTAATGTTGGGTTATAAAGGAACTACAGCACGGTCACATGACTTCACGTCACCACGGCTAAGCTAAAGGCGGCTAATATTGGGCTATAAAGGAACTACAGCACGGTCACATGACTTCACGTCACCACCGCTAAGCTAAAGGCGGCTAATGTTGGGCTATAAAGGAACTACAGCACGGTCACATGACTTCACGTCACCACCGCTAAGCTAAAGGCGGCTAATATTGGGCTATAAAGGAACTACAGCACGGTCACATGACTTCACGTCACCACCGCTAAGCTAAAGGCGGCTAATGTTGGGCTATAAAGAAACTACAGCACGTCACATGACTTCACGTCACCACCGCTAAGCTAAAGGCGGCTAATGTTGGGCTATAAAGGAACTACAGCACGGTCACATGACTTCACGTCACCACCGCTAAGTTAAAGGCGGCTAATGCTGTGCTATAAAGGAACTACAGTACGGTCACATGACTTCACGTCAACACCGCTAAGCTAAAGGCGGCTAATGTTGGGCTATAAAGGAACTACAGCACGGTCACATGACTTCACGTCACCACCGCTAAGTTAAAGGTGGCTAATGCTGTGCTATAAAGGAACTACAGTACGGTCACATGACTTCACGTCAACACTGCTAAGCTAAAGGCGGCTAATGTTGGGCTATAAAGGAACTACAGCACGGTCACATGACTTCAAGTCACCACCGCTAAGCTAAAGGCGGCTAATGTTGGGCTATAAAGGAACTACAGCACGGTCACATGACTTCACGTCACCACCGCTAAGTTAAAGGCGGCTAATGTTGGGCTATAAAGCAACTACAGCACGGTCACTTGACTTCACGTCACCACCGCTAAGCTAAAGGTGGCTAATGTTGGGTTATAAAGGAACTACAGCACGGTCACATGACTTCACGTCACCACGGCTAAGCTAAAGGCGGCTAATATTGGGCTATAAAGGAACTACAGCACGGTCACATGACTTCACGTCACCACCGCTAAGCTAAAGGCGGCTAATATTGGGCTATAAAGGAACTACAGCACGGTCACATGACTTCACGTCACCACCGCTAAGCTAAAGGCGGCTAATATTGGGCTATAAAGGAACTACAGCACGGTCACATGACTTCACGTCACCACCGCTAAGCTAAAGGCGGCTAATGTTGGGCTATAAAGGAACTACAGCACGTCACATGACTTCACGTCACCACCGCTAAGCTAAAGGCGGCTAATGTTGGGCTATAAAGGAACTACAGCACGGTCACATGACTTCACGTCACCACCGCTAAGTTAAAGGCGGCTAATGTTGGGCTATAAAGGAACTACAGCACGGTCACATGACTTCACGTCACCACCGCTAAGCTAAAGGAGGCTAATGCTGTGCTATAAAGGAACTACAGTACGGTCACATGACTTCACGTCACCACCGCTAAGCTAAAGGAGGCTAATGTTGGGCTATAAAGGAACTACAGCACGGTCACATGACTTCACGTCACCACCGCTAAGCTAAAGGAGGCTAATGTTGGGCTATAAAGGAACTACAGCACGGTCACATGACTTCACGTCACCACCGCTAAGCTAAAGGTGGCTAATGTTGGGCTATAAAGGAACTACAGCACGGTCACATGACTTCACGTCACCACCGCTAAGCTAAAGGAGGCTAATGTTGGGCTATAAAGGAACTACAGCACGGTCACATGACTTCACGTCACCACCGCTAAGCTAAAGGTGGCTAATGTTGGGCTATAAAGGAAAGAGCGGTCACATGACTTCACGTCACCACCGCTAAGCTAAAGGAGGCTAATGTTGGGCTATAAAGGAACTACAGCACGGTCACATGACTTCACGTCACCACCGCTAAGCAACAAGGTGGCTAATGTTGGGCTATAAAGGAACTACAGCACGGTCACATGACTTCACGTCACCACCGCTAAGCTAAAGGCGGCCAACGTTGGGCTATAAAGCAACTACAGCACGGTCACATGACTTCACGTCACCACCGCTAAGCTAAAGGCGGCTAATATTGGGCTATAAAGCAACTACAGCACGGTCACATGACTTCACGTCACCACCGCTAAGCTAAAGGTGGCTAATGTTGGGTTATAAAGGAACTACAGCACGGTCACATGACTTCACGTCACCACGGCTAAGCTAAAGGCGGCTAATATTGGGCTATAAAGGAACTACAGCACGGTCACATGACTTCACGTCACCACCGCTAAGCTAAAGGCGGCTAATGTTGGGCTATAAAGGAACTACAGCACGGTCAGATGACTTCACGTCACCACCGCTAAGCTAAAGGCGGCTAATATTGGGCTATAAAGGAACTACAGCACGGTCACATGACTTCACGTCACCACCGCTAAGCTAAAGGCGGCTAATGTTGGGCTATAAAGAAACTACAGCACGTCACATGACTTCACGTCACCACCGCTAAGCTAAAGGCGGCTAATGTTGGGCTATAAAGGAACTACAGCACGGTCACATGACTTCACGTCACCACCGCTAAGTTAAAGGCGGCTAATGCTGTGCTATAAAGGAACTACAGTACGGTCACATGACTTCACGTCACCACCGCTAAGCTAAAGGCGGCTAATGTTGGGCTATAAAGGAACTACAGCACGGTCACATGACTTCACGTCACCACCGCTAAGTTAAAGGTGGCTAATGCTGTGCTATAAAGGAACTACAGTACGGTCACATGACTTCACGTCAACACTGCTAAGCTAAAGGCGGCTAATGTTGGGCTATAAAGGAACTACAGCACGGTCACATGACTTCACGTCACCACCGCTAAGTTAAAGGCGGCTAATGTTGGGCTATAAAGCAACTACAGCACGGTCACATGACTTCACGTCACCACCGCTAAGCTAAAGGTGGCTAATGTTGGGTTATAAAGGAACTACAGCACGGTCACATGACTTCACGTCACCACGGCTAAGCTAAAGGCGGCTAATATTGGGCTATAAAGGAACTACAGCACGGTCACATGACTTCACGTCACCACCGCTAAGCTAAAGGCGGCTAATATTGGGCTATAAAGGAACTACAGCACGGTCACATGACTTCACGTCACCACCGCTAAGCTAAAGGCGGCTAATATTGGGCTATAAAGGAACTACAGCACGGTCACATGACTTCACGTCACCACCGCTAAGCTAAAGGCGGCTAATGTTGGGCTATAAAGGAACTACAGCACGTCACATGACTTCACGTCACCACCGCTAAGCTAAAGGCGGCTAATGTTGGGCTATAAAGGAACTACAGCACGGTCACATGACTTCACGTCACCACCGCTAAGTTAAAGGCGGCTAATGTTGGGCTATAAAGGAACTACAGCACGGTCACATGACTTCACGTCACCACCGCTAAGCTAAAGGTGGCTAATGTTGGGTTATAAAGGAACTACAGCACGGTCACATGACTTCACGTCACCACGGCTAAGCTAAAAGCGGCTAATATTGGGCTATAAAGGAACTACAGCACGTCACATGACTTCACGTCACCACCGCTAAGCTAAAGGCGGCTAATGTTGGGCTATAAAGGAACTACAGCACGGTCACATGACTTCACGTCACCACCGCTAAGTTAAAGGCGGCTAATGTTGGGCTATAAAGCAACTACAGCACGGTCACATGACTTCAAGTCACCACCGCTAAGCTAAAGGTGGCTAATGTTGGGTTATAAAGGAACTACAGCACGGTCACATGACTTCACGTCACCACGGCTAAGCTAAAGGCGGCTAATATTGGGCTATAAAGGAACTACAGCACGGTCACATGACTTCACGTCACCACCGCTAAGCTAAAGGCGGCTAATGTTGGGCTATAAAGGAACTGCAGCACGGTCACATGACTTCACGTCACCACCGCTAAGCTAAAGGCGGCTAATATTGGGCTATAAAGGAACTGCAGCACGGTCACATGACTTCACGTCACCACCGCTAAGCTAAAGGCGGCTAATGTTGGGCTATAAAGGAACTACAGCACGTCACATGACTTCACGTCACCACCGCTAAGCTAAAGGCGGCTAATGTTGGGCTATAAAGGAACTACAGCACGGTCACATGACTTCACGTCACCACCGCTAAGTTAAAGGCAGCTAATGTTGGGCTATAAAGGAACTACAGCACGGTCACATGACTTCACGTCACCACCGCTAAGCTAAAGGAGGCTAATGCTGTGCTATAAAGGAACTACAGTACGGTCACATGACTTCACGTCACCACCGCTAAGCTAAAGGAGGCTAATGTTGGGCTATAAAGGAACTACAGCACGGTCACATGACTTCACGTCACCACCGCTAAGCTAAAGGAGGCTAATGTTGGGCGTCTCAGGCTAACGACCAAAAACACATTGAGAAAACCTGTGACTTCCAGACAAAGGGACAGGAAGAGCTAAAATCCTGACTTATTTCTGTTTTTTTTTACTTTTTCCTGCACAACTTTATTGCATCCGTAAAGATGCATTACTGGAAATTCACATTCCTATCTTTCATGATATCCTGATGTTTGGGTGTTTTTTCCAGGTCTGAGCGACCCCTTTGTGCAGCTGTGTTTGGAGCCATACCACATTTTCCCTGAAGTGGAGCCTCGCTGCACGCAGATCAAAAACTGTGATCTCAACCCCCTTTTTGACGAGGCCTTTGAATTGTAAGTTATACGTCTATAATATTCTATGTCACATCTCAGTGTTAACATGTACAGTCACCAGTAGAGTACAAATACTTTGTTACTGTACTTAAGTACATTTTTCTGGTATCAGTACTTTACTCCACTACTTATTTTCTGAATACTTCTGACCACTTTTTACTTTCTACTTCTCACATGTTGAACTCAAATACCTGTACTTTCTACTTCTTACATGTTGAACTCAAATACTTGTACTTTCTACTTCTTACATGTTGAACTCAAATACCTGTACTTTCTACTTCTCACATGTTGAACTCAAATACCTGTACTTTCTACTTCTTACATGTTGAACTCAAATACCTGTACTTTCTACTTCTTACATGTTGAACTCAAATACCTGTACTTTCTACTTCTTACATGTTGAACCCAAATACCTGTACTTTCTACTTCTTACATGTTGAACTCAAATACCTGTACTTTCTACTTCTTACATGTTGAACTCAAATACCTGTACTTTCTACTCTTACATGTTGAACTCAAATACCTGTACTTTCTACTTCTCACATGTTGAACTCAAATACCTGTACTTTCTACTCTTACATGTTGAACTCAAATACCTGTACTTTCTACTTCTTTCATGTTGAACTCAAATACCTGTACTTTCTACTCTTACATGTTGAACTCAAATACCTGTACTTTCTTTCTTCTTACATGTTGAACACAAATACCTGTACTTTCTACTTCTTACATGTTGAACACAAATACCTGTACTTTCTACTTCTTACATGTTGAACCCAAATACCTGTACTTTCTACTTCTTACATGTTGAACACAAATACCTGTACTTTCTACTTCTTACATGTTGAACACAAATACCTGTACTTTCTACTTCTTACATGTTGAACTCAAATACCTGTACTTTCTACTTCTTACATGTTGAACACAAATACCTGTACTTTCTACTTCGTACATGTTGAACTCAAATACCTGTACTTTCTACTTCTTACATGTTGAACACAAATACCTGTACTTTCTACTTCTTACATGTTGAACACAAATACCTGTACTTTCTACTTCGTACATTTTGAACACAAATACCTGTACTTTCTACTTCTTACATGTTGAACACAAATACCTGTACTTTCTACTTCTTACATGTTGAACACAAATACCTGTACTTTCTACTTCTTACATGTTTGAACACAAATACCTGTACTTTCTACTTCTTACATGTTGAACTCAAATACCTGTACTTTCTACTTCTCTACATGTTCAACACAAATACCTGTACTTTCTACTTCTTACATGTTGAACACAAATACCTGTACTTTCTACTTCTTACATGTTGAACACAAATACCTGTACTTTCTACTTCTTACATGTTGAACTCAAATACCTGTACTTTCTACTTCTCACATGTTGAACCCAAATACCTGTACTTTCTACTTCTTACATGTTGAACACAAATACCTGTACTTTCTACTTCTCTCATGTTGAACCCAAATACCTGTACTTTCTACTTCTCACATGTTGAACTCAAATACCTGTACTTTCTACTTCTTACATGTTGAACTCAAATACCTGTACTTTCTACTCTTACATGTTGAACTCAAATACCTGTACTTTCTACTTCTTACATGTTGAACACAAATACCTGTACTTTCTACTTCTTACATGTTGAACACAAATACCTGTACTTTCTACTTCTTACATGTTGAACCCAAATACCTGTACTTTCTACTTCTTACATGTTGAACACAAATACCTGTACTTTCTACTTCTTACATGTTGAACACAAATACCTGTACTTTCTACTTCTTACATGTTGAACTCAAATACCTGTACTTTCTACTTATTACATGTTGAACACAAATACCTGTACTTTCTACTTCGTACATGTTGAACTCAAATACCTGTACTTTCTACTTCTTACATGTTGAACACAAATACCTGTACTTTCTACTTCTTACATGTTGAACACAAATACCTGTACCTTCTACTTCGTACATTTTGAACACAAATACCTGTACTTTCTACTTCTTACATGTTGAACACAAATACCTGTACTTTCTACTTCTTACATGTTGAACACAAATACCTGTACTTTCTACTTCGTACATTTTGAACACAAATACCTGTATTTTCTACTTCTTACATATTGAACTCAAATACCTGTACTTTCTACTTCTCACATGTTGAACACAAATACCTGTACTTTCTACTTCTTACATGTTGAACACAAATACCTGTACTTTCTACTTCTTACATGTTGAACACAAATACCTGTACTTTCTACTTCGTACATGTTGAACACAAATACCTGTACTTTCTACTTCTTACATGTTGAACTCAAATACCTGTACTTTCTACTTCTTACATGTTGAACTCAAATACCTGTACTTTCTACTTCTTACATGTTGAACTCAAATACCTGTACTTTCTACTTCTTACATGTTGAACTCAAATACCTGTACTTTCTACTTCTTACATGTTGAACTCAAATACCTGTACTTTCTACTTCTCACATGTTGAACTCAAATACCTGTACTTTCTACTTCTTACATGTTGAACTCAAATACCTGTACTTTCTACTTCTTACATGTTGAACACAAATACCTGTACCTTCTACTTCTTACATTTTGAACACAAATACCTGTACTTTCTACTTCTTACATGTTGAACACAAATACCTGTACTTTCTACTTCTTACATGTTGAACACAAATACCTGTACTTTCTACTTCGTACATTTTGAACACAAATACCTGTACTTTCTACTTCTTACATGTTGAACTCAAATACCTGTACTTTCTACTTCTCACATGTTGAACACAAATACCTGTACTTTCTACTTCTTACATGTTGAACACAAATACCTGTACTTTCTACTTGTTACATGTTGAACACAAATACCTGTACTTTCTACTTCGTACATGTTGAACACAAATACCTGTACTTTCTACTTCTTACATGTTGAACTCAAATACCTGTACTTTCTACTTCTTACATGTTGAACTCAAATACCTGTACTTTCTACTTCTTACATGTTGAACTCAAATACCTGTACTTTCTACTTCTTACATGTTGAACTCAAATACCTGTACTTTCTACTTCTTACATGTTGAACTCAAATACCTGTACTTTCTACTTCTCACATGTTGAACTCAAATACCTGTACTTTCTACTTCTTACATGTTGAACTCAAATACCTGTACTTTCTACTTCTCACATGTTGAACTCAAATACCTGTACTTTCTACTTCTTACATGTTGAACTCAAATACCTGTACTTTCTACTTCTCACATGTTGAACTCAAATACCTGTACTTTCTACTTCTCACATGTTGAACTCAAATACCTGTACTTTCTACTTCTTACATGTTGAACTCAAATACCTGTACTTTCTACTTCTCACATGTTGAACCCAAATACCGAGGTGTCCCTGAGCAAGGCATCGTTCCCTACACTGCTCCCCGGGCGCCGTTCAAAATGGCAGCCCACTGCTCCTAACACAGGATGGGTCAAATGCAGAGAAACAATTTCCCCACGGGGATTAATAAAGTATATCAAATCAAATCAAATCAAATCAAGTTATGAATACTTTTTACTGAAGTACATTTCAAAGCCCTCTTTACTTTGACTTGAGTAAAGAAGTTTAGTCAGTACTTCTACTTTTAAACACGAGTATCTGTACTTCTACTCGAGTAAAGGATGTGTGTACTTCTACTCGAGTAAAGGAAGTGTGTACTTCTACTCGAGTAAAGGATGTGTGTACTTCTACTTGAGTAAAGGATGTGTGTACTTCTACTGGAGTAAAGGATGTGTGTACTTCTACTGGAGTAAAGGATGTGTGTACTTCTACTTGAGTAAAGGATGTGTGTACTTCTACTTGAGTAAAGGATGTGTGTACTTCTACTCGAGTAAAGGATGTGTGTACTTCTACTCGAGTAAAGGATGTGTGTACTTCTACTCGAGTAAAGGATGTGTGTACTTCTACTCGAGTAAAGGATGTGTGTACTTCTACTCGAGTAAAGGATGTGTGTACTTCTACTCGAGTAAAGGATGTGTGTACTTCTACTTGAGTAAAGGATGTGTGTCCTTCTACTCGAGTAAAGGATGTGTTTACTTCTACTCGAGTAAAGGATGTGTGTACTTCTACTTGAGTAAAGGATGTGTGTACTTCTACTCGAGTAAAGGATGTGTTTACTTCTACTCGAGTAAAGGATGTGTGTACCTCTACTCGAGTAAAGGATGTGTTTACTTCTACTCGAGTAAAGGATGTGTGTACTTCTACTCGAGTAAAGGATGTGTGTACTTCTACTCGAGTAAAGGATGTGTTTACTTCTACTCGAGTAAAGGATGTGTGTACCTCTACTTGAGTAAAGGATGTGTGTACTTCTACTTGAGTAAAGGCCCTGTCACACTGTCCTGAAGTTGACACCCGATGGACACACGAATATGGAATTGTGAATTTCGCACGAAGATGGCCCGAACCACACGAAGGCAACGTTTACATTACATTTAAGACGTACAACTGCAACGAAAGTAACACAAACAATTATGTTACAGTATTATGACACTGCACTGATATCTTCAGACTTTGTTCTTTACTCTCTCCGTCTTTATATGTAGAAAATATTACGTTTTCTCCGTAATGTTGTTTCCATAACAACATCAACTTCCTGTCAACTCTCCTTCAAAATAATATATTATATCCTTTTTAGTTTCACAGAACTCAAATTGGGTTATTTACATGATATGTTTACATGATTTTGTTGTGCAACAAAACAACCCGATGGACAAACGATAAAGGAAACGTTCAAATTCGGCTGTGACCGTAGCATCGGGCCGTTCGTGAGGGCATCTAAGCCATCGTATGACCGTCGGTGGAGTTTCTCAGGCTCCGACAGCAACTTCGTGAGCGGAGGCAAAATCTTTGGCATGCCAAAAAATTGCCGAAGGATCTCGAGAAGGTTCATCTTCGTGTTGAATTCGTGTGTCCATGTCGCCCTTCGTGAGGCCATCGTGAGGGCATCGTGTTATCATCGGTGCCATCGGGCATTCGCCCCGATCAGAGTGAGGGTGAATGCACCGATGATAACACGAAGATGACACGATTTGACAAGTTGCCCTCACGAGTGCCTTACGAAGTTGCCGCTCACGAAGTTGCTGCCGGAGCCTGAGAAACTCCACCGGCGGTCACACGATGGCTTAGACGCCCTCACGAACGGCCCGATGCTACGATCACAGCCCAATGTGAACATTTCCTTTATCGTGTGTCCATCGGGTGTCAACTTTGGGACAGTGTGACAGGGCCTTAAAGGATGTGTGTACTTCTGCTTGAGTAAAGGATGCGTGTACTTCTACTTGAGTAAAGGATGTGTGTACTTCTACTCGAGTAAAGGATGTGTGTACTTCTACTCGAGTAAAGGATGTGTGTACTTCTACTTGAGTAAAGGATGTGTGTACTTCTGCTTGAGGAAAGGATGTGTGTACTTCTGCTTGAGTAAAGGATGTGTGTACTTCTACTTGAGTAAAGGATGTGTGTACTTCTACTTGAGTAAAGGATGTGTGTACTTCTACTTGAGTAAAGGATGTGTGTACTTCTGCCATCTCTGATTAGACGAACGAACAAAACAGCAGCGCACTTCTAACTAATAGATCTGTGTACCACAGTCTGATTTCTCTGGAGCAGTGCCAGGCTTCAGGAGCGTGTCTGGTCGTCACCGTGTTCGATCACGACACTTTGAGGTCGGACGACTTTGAAGGCGAGGCGTTTTTGGGACTGAAGGCCATCCCGGGAGTCGCAGGACAAATGGAGGGAAACGCACTCAGCTTACATCCGGACGCCGTTCCTGCTCAGATCAGACTGTCTCTGATGCACCCTAAGCCCAACGGTAAGGTCACCTGGGTCGGGTCCACTCGTTTGAACATCCATCGCCTCTTGATTTAGAATGAACTCTGTACATCAAGTAGTATTTGAGATCGGATTGGCCAACAATTTAGAATCTGTATTTACCGCCATTCAAACGAGAGCGAGTGTTTTACCAGAAAAAGGGGCGTGGCCTTGCATAGAGGGAAAGTGTGTTGCTTTCATCTGTCTCACTAACGACCTTTTTGATGTTATTTGGATTCACTTAAAATGTTAATATGTTCTTCGTTGGCCAATGCTTCACACGTCCACCAAGTTCCATGGAAATCAACCTGCTAACGAACAGAGAGAGGGATTTATTAATAGTTCAAAGGTCTCCTATTGTACTGTTGTTCATCAATATGTCACGGGTCTCTGATATATCCAGAGCCTGTCTCTGATTGGCTGAAAGACCAAACAGATCATTGCAGCATTACCCATAATCCCCTCTGTTTCAGCCCTGTTTCCAAAGTGCTGATTCTCTGTCTGTTACTTTAGATGAAAATAAGGAGCCCCTCCCCACGCCCCTCTGAGAGACATCTGGTTACAAAGAACTCAATGGGCGCTTTCACACCGCGGTACTTTCCCCACAAAGGTTCATGAGAACTCTTTAGTTCTCATGAACTAAGCACAGATCGCGTTCACACCAGAACAAGTCCCTGAGGGGTGGATTAGGCAAATGAAGCCGCTGACGTCACTTCTTCTTCTTCTGCTTTGGGTTTACTGGCAGGCCGCAACCCACTTCACGGCGTATACTGCCGCCCGGAGTCCCCGGCCGGAAGTCCCCGGAGTTGGGGAAGGCTTCAGTAGCAGCTGCTGGGAGTCCCAGCAGCTGCTACTGAAGCCTTCCGAGTAAATCTCCAGAACGCCGACACCTCCTCATCTCCACCGCTCCCATGTTTTATTTTGTGTTGCCATAAGTTAGTCTCTCTGCGTTTCTGCGCTGGGCTAATGCTAATGCTAATAATGCTAATGCGAGGATAATAAAATGGCGGCTTCACAACACTTTTTTGGAGTGTTACGGGGCGTGGTTTGCAACCCGCCCAGCCAATCAGACACGGGAACATTTTTCTCCAACGAAAGTCCCTGCTCTCTAGCGGGGACGGAAAAGGGGGTGAAAAGGGTCTCATGAACTAATTTTAGTTCTGGCTCTTTTTGGTGTGAACGCGACATTTATTGATGATTTATGATTTATTTATTTATTTTTCGGAACTAAAGTGGGAAAAGTACTGCGGTGCGAACGTGGCTAAGAAGTTTAGTCAGTACATGAAACATGAAGACATGAAGAAGAGGGGACACATGTTAATGAGAAGAGACATGAAGAAGAGGGGACACATGTTGATGTAGAAGAGACATGAAGAAGAGGGGACACATGTTGATGTAGAAGAGACATGAAGAAGAGGGGACACATGTTGATGTAGAAGAGACATGAAGAAGAGGGGACACATGTTGATGTAGAAGAGACATGAAGAAGAGGGGACACATGTTGATGTAGAAGAGACATGAAGAAGAGGGGACACATGTTGATGTAGAAGAGACATGAAGAAGAGGGGACACATGTTGATGTAGAAGAGACATGAAGAAGAGGGGACACGTGTTGATGAGAAGAGACGTGAGAAGAGGGGACACATGTTGATGTAGAAGAGACGTGAAGAAGAGGGGACACATGTTGATGTAGAAGAGACATGGAGAAGAGGGGACACATGCTGATGTAGAAGAGACGTGAAGAAGAGGGGACACATGTTGATGTAGAAGAGACATGAAGAAGAGGGGACACATGTTGATGTAGAAGAGACATGGAGAAGAGGGGACACATGTTGATGTAGAAGAGACATGAAGAAGAGGGGACACATGTTGATGTAGAAGAGACATGAAGAAGAGGGGACACATGTTGATGTAGAAGAGACATGAAGAAGAGGGGACACATGTTGATGTAGAGGAGACATGAAGAAGAGGGGACACATGTTGATGTAGAAGAGACATGAAGAAGAGGGGACACATGTTGATGTAGAAGAGACGTGAAGAAGAGGGGACACATGTTGATGTAGAAGAGACATGAAGAAGAGGGGACACATGTTGATGAGAAGAGACATGAAGAAGAGGGGACACATGTTGATGTAGAAGAGACGTGAAGAAGAGGGGACACATGTTGATGTAGAAGAGACATGGAGAAGAGGGGACACGTGCTGATGTAGAAGAGACGTGAAGAAGAGGGGACACATGTTGATGTAGAAGAGACATGAAGAAGAGGGGACACGTGTTGATGTAGAAGAGACATGGAGAAGAGGGGACACATGTTGATGAGAAGAGACATGAAGAAGAGGGGACACATGTTGATGTAGAAGAGACATGAAGAAGAGGGGACACATGTTGATGTAGAAGAGACATGAAGAAGAGGGGACACATGTTGATGAGAAGAGACATGAAGAAGAGGGGACACATGTTGATGTAGAAGAGACATGAAGAAGAGGGGACACATGTTGATGTAGAAGAGACATGGAGAAGAGGGGACACATGTTGATGTAGAAGAGACGTGAAGAAGAGGGGACACATGCTGATGTAGAAGAGACGTGAAGAAGAGGGGACACTGTTGATGTAGAAGAGACATGAAGAAGAGGGGACACGTGTTGATGTAGAAGAGACATGGAGAAGAGGGGACACATGTTGATGAGAAGAGACATGAAGAAGAGGGGACACATGTTGATGTAGAAGAGACATGGAGAAGAGGGGACACATGTTGATGTAGAAGAGACATGAAGAAGAGGGGACACATGTTGATGTAGAAGAGACATGAAGAAGAGGGGACACATGTTGATGTAGAGGAGACATGAAGAAGAGGGGACACATGTTGATGAGAAGAGACATGAAGAAGAGGGGACACATGTTGATGTAGAAGAGACGTGAAGAAGAGGGGACACATGTTGATGTAGAAGAGACATGGAGAAGAGGGGACACATGCTGATGTAGAAGAGACGTGAAGAAGAGAGGACACATGCTGATGTAGAAGAGACGTGAAGAAGAGGGGACACGTGTTGATGTAGAAGAGACATGAAGAAGAGGGGACACATGTTGATGTAGAAGAGACATGGAGAAGAGGGGACACATGTTGATGAGAAGAGACATGAAGAAGAGGGGACACATGTTGATGTAGAAGAGACATGGAGAAGAGGGGACACATGTTGATGAGAAGAGACATGAAGAAGAGGGGACACATGTTGATGTAGAAGAGACATGAAGAAGAGGGGACACATGTTGATGTAGAAGAGACAGAGGGGACACATGTTGATGTAGAAGAGACATGGAGAAGAGGGGACACATGTTGATGTAGAAGAGACATGGAGAAGAGGGGACACATGTTGATGTAGAAGAGACATGGAGAAGAGGGGACACATGCTGATGTAGAAGAGACGTGAAGAAGAGGGACACATGCTGATGTAGAAGAGACGTGAAGAAGAGGGGACACGTGTTGATGTAGAAGAGACATGAAGAAGAGGGGACACATGTTGATGTAGAAGAGACATGGAGAAGAGGGGACACATGTTGATGTAGAAGAGACATGGAGAAGAGGGGACACATGTTGATGAGAAGAGACATGAAGAAGAGGGGACACATGTTGATGTAGAAGAGACATGAAGAAGAGGGGACACATGTTGATGTAGAAGAGACAGAGGGGACACATGTTGATGTAGAGGAGACATGAAGAAGAGGGGACACATGTTGATGTAGAAGAGACATGGAGAAGAGGGGACACATGCTGATGTAGAAGAGACATGGAGAAGAGGGGACACATGTTGATGTAGAAGAGACATGGAGAAGAGGGGACACATGCTGATGTAGAAGAGACGTGAAGAAGAGAGGACACATGCTGATGTAGAAGAGACGTGAAGAAGAGGGGACACGTGTTGATGTAGAAGAGACATGGAGAAGAGGGGACACATGTTGATGTAGAAGAGACATGAAGAAGAGGGGACACATGTTGATGTAGAAGAGACATGGAGAAGAGGGGACACATGTTGATGTAGAAGAGACGTGAAGAAGAGGGGACACATGTTGATGTAAAAGAGACATGGAGAAGAGGGGACACATGTTGATGTAGAAGAGACGTGGAGAAGAGGGGACACATGTTGATGTAGGAGAGACATGAAGAAGAGGGGACACATGTTGATGTAGAAGAGACATGGAGAAGAGGGGACACATGTTGATGTAGAAGAGACATGGAGAAGAGGGGACACGTGTTGATGTCGAAGAGACATGAAGAAGAGGGGACACATGTTGATGTAGAAGAGACAGAGGGGACACATGTTGATGTAGAAGAGACATGGAGAAGAGGGGACACATGTTGATGTAGAGGAGACATGGAGAAGAGGGGACACATGTTGATGTAGAAGAGACATGGAGAAGAGGGGACACATGTTGATGTAGAAGAGACAGAGGGGACACATGTTGATGTAGAAGAGACATGGAGAAGAGGGGACACATGTTGATGTAGAGGAGACATGGAGAAGAGGGGACACATGTTGATGTAGAGGAGACATGGAGAAGAGGGGACACATGTTGATGTAGAGGAGACATGGAGAAGAGGGGACACATGTTGACGTAGAGGAGACATGGAGAAGAGGGGACACATGTTGATGTAGAAGAGACATGGAGAAGAGGGGACACATGTTGATGTAGAAGAGACATGGAGAAGAGGGGACACATGTTGATGTAGAAGAGACAGAGGGGACACATGTTGATGTAGAAGAGACATGGAGAAGAGGGGACACATGTTGATGTAGAAGAGACATGGAGAAGAGGGGACACATGTTGATGTAGAAGAGACATGGAGAAGAGGGGACACATGTTGATGTAGAAGAGACATGGAGAAGAGGGGACACATGTTGATGTAGAAGAGACATGAAGAAGAGGGGACACATGTTGATGAGAAGAGACATGAAGAAGAGGGGACACATGTTGATGTAGAAGAGACATGGAGAAGAGGGGACACATGTTGATGTAGAAGAGACATGGAGAAGAGGGGACACATGTTGATGTAGAAGAGACATGGAGAAGAGGGGACACATGTTGATGTAGAAGAGACATGGAGAAGAGGGGACACATGTTGACGTAGAGGAGACATGAAGAAGAGGGGACACATGTTGATGTAGAAGAGACATGGAGAAGAGGGGACACATGTTGATGTAGAAGAGACATGGAGAAGAGGGGACACATGTTGATGTAGAAGAGACATGGAGAAGAGGGGACACATGTTGACGTAGAGGAGACATGGAGAAGAGGGGACACATGTTGATGTAGAAGAGACATGGAGAAGAGGGGACACATGTTGATGTAGAAGAGACATGGAGAAGAGGGGACACATGTTGATGTAGAAGAGACAGAGGGGACACATGTTGATGTAGAAGAGACATGGAGAAGAGGGGACACATGTTGATGTAGAAGAGACATGGAGAAGAGGGGACACATGTTGATGTAGAAGAGACATGGAGAAGAGGGGACACATGTTGATGTAGAAGAGACATGGAGAAGAGGGGACACATGTTGATGTAGAAGAGACATGAAGAAGAGGGGACACATGTTGATGAGAAGAGACATGAAGAAGAGGGGACACATGTTGATGTAGAAGAGACATGGAGAAGAGGGGACACATGTTGATGTAGAAGAGACATGGAGAAGAGGGGACACATGTTGATGTAGAAGAGACATGGAGAAGAGGGGACACGTGTTGATGTAGAAGAGACATGGAGAAGAGGGGACACATGTTGACGTAGAGGAGACATGAAGAAGAGGGGACACATGTTGATGTAGAAGAGACATGAAGAAGAGGGGACACATGTTGATGTAGAAGAGACATGAAGAAGAGGGGACACATGTTGATGAAGAAGAGACATGGAGAAGAGGGGACACATGTTGATGTAGAAGAGACATGGAGAAGAGGGGACACATGTTGATGAAGAAGAGACATGGAGAAGAGGGGACACATGTTGATGTAGAAGAGACATGAAGAAGAGGGGACACATGTTGATGAAGAAGAGACATGGAGAAGAGGGGACACATGTTGATGTAGAAGAGACATGGAGAAGAGGGGACACATGTTGATGTAGAAGAGACATGGAGAAGAGGGGACACATGTTGATGAAGAAGAGACATGGAGAAGAGGGGACACATGTTGATGTAGAGGAGACATGGAGAAGAGGGGACACATGTTGATGTAGAAGAGACATGGAGAAGAGGGGACACGTGTTGATGTCGAAGAGACATGGAGAAGAGGGGACACATGTTGATGAAGAAGAGACATGAACAAGTGCATAATAGGTGACCTTTAAAATAACCAAACTGTTTGTATTCCCAGACTCCAACATCCTGCGGCTGCTGGAGTCGAGGAGAGGCGAGAGAGAGGCTCAGGCCTACGCGAAGAAGCGAAGACAGCGAGAGAAACAGTCCCAGCAGGGGATTTAACCCAAAACAAAAAACACAAGACAGTTGTTCTTCTTCCAAAAATATACAATTTGTTTTAATGACCTGTACCAAAAACATGGGAGAACCCACTCCGACAGAAACCCTGGTGATGGATGAGCGGTGGGCAGGGTGCTGATCAAAGACATGTCATCAATCATCCGTCTGCTTCTCTGATGCTTTGTCTAATCAGTGCAAGACATAGCTATGATTTAATCAACGATGCGTGTGTGTGAATACAATATATATAAGACGAGATTTGACACGGTGTGACATGTCAAAGATACGGAAGAGGACTAGGGCCACATGTGAATATATTTCTATTCTGACTGTCTTCCCAACATTTAACAGATTCTCAAAAAATTATCTTTTTATTTTGTAAAGAAAAACTGAATAATTAATAAAGTCATGATTCTTGAAGAAAGTAACAATTCTGAGAAAAAAGTATTCAATTTTTGTTCCTAAACTAAAAAAATGTTTCAGAGATGCTGATCCTGGGTCTGTTCGGGGGTTTTTAAGATGCTGATCCTGGGTCTGTTCGGGGGTTTTAAGAGGCTGATCCTGGGTCTGTTCGGGGGTTTTAAGATGCTGATCCTGGGTCTGTTCGGGGTTTTAAGATGCTGATCCTGGGTCTGTTCGGGGGTTTTAAGAGGCTGATCCTGGGTCTGTTCGGGGTTTTTAAGAGGCTGATCCTGGGTCTGTTCGGGGGTTTTAAGATGCTGATCCTGGGTCTGTTCGGGGGTTTTAAGAGGCTGATCCTGGGGCTGTTCGGGGGTTTTAAGATGCTGATCCTGGGTCTGTTCGGGGGTTTTAAGATGCTGATCCTGGGTCTGTTCGGGGGTTTTAAGATTCTGATCCTGGGTCTGTTCGGGGGTTTTAAGAGGCTGATCCTGGGTCTGTTCGGGGGTTTTAAGATGCTGATCCTGGGTCTGTTTGGGGGTTTTTAAGATGCTGATCCTGGGTCTGTTCGGGGTTTTAAGAGGCTGATCCTGGGTCTGTTCGGGGTTTTAAGATGCTGATCCTGGGTCTGTTCGGGGGTTTTAAGATGCTGATCCTGGGTCTGTTCGGGGGTTTTAAGATGCTGATCCTAGGTCTGTTCGGGGGTTTTAAGATGCTGATCCTGGGTCTGTTCGGAGGTTTTAAGAGGCTGATCCTGGGTCTGTTCGGGGGTTTTAAGATGCTGATCCTGGGTCTGTTCGGGGGTTTTAAGATGCTGATCCTGGGTCTGTTCGGGGTTTTTAAGATAATGATCCTGGGTCTGTTTGGGGGTTTTAAGATGCTGATCCTGGGTCTGTTCGGGGTTTTAAGAGGCTGATCCTGGGTCTGTTCGGGGGTTTTAAGAGGCTGATCCTGGGTCTGTTAGGGGGTTTTAAGAGGCTGATCCTGGGTCTGTTCGGGGTTTTAAGATGCAGATCCTGGGTCTGTTCGGGGGGTTTTAAGATGCTGATCCTGGGTCTGTTCGGGGGTTTTAAGATGCTGATCCTGGGTCTGTTCGGGGGTTTTAAGATGCTGATCCTGGGTCTGTTCGGGGGTTTTAAGAGGCTGATCCTGGGTCTGTTCGGGGGTTTTAAGAGGCTGATCCTGGGTCTGTTAGGGGGTTTTAAGATGCTGATCCTGGGTCTGTTCGGGGGTTTTAAGATGCTGATCCTGGGTCTGTTCGGGGGTTTTAAGATGCTGATCCTGGGTCTGTTCGGGGTTTTTAAGATGCTGATCCTGGGTCTGTTCGGGGGTTTTAAGATGCAGATCCTGGGTCTGTTCGGGGGTTTTAAGATGCTGATCCTGGGTCTGTTCGGGGTTTTTAAGATGCTGATCCTGGGTCTGTTCGGGGGTTTTAAGAGGCTGATCCTGGGTCTGTTTGGGGGTTTTAAGAGGCTGATCCTGGGTCTGTTCGGGGGTTTTAAGATGCTGATCCTGGGTCTGTTCAGGGGTTTTAAGATGCTGATCCTGGGTCTGTTCAGGGGTTTTAAGATGCTGATCCTGGGTCTGTTCGGGGGTTTTAAGATACTGATCCTGGGTCGGGGGTTTTAAGATGCTGATCCTGGGTCTGTTCGGGGGTTTTAAGAGGCTGATCCTGGGTCTGTTCAGGGGTTTTAAGAGGCTGATCCTGGGTCTGTTCAGGGGTTTTAAGATGCTGATCCTGGGTCTGTTCAGGGGTTTTAAGATGCTGATCCTGGGTCGGGGGTTTTAAGATGCTGATCCTGGGTCTGTTCGGGGTTTTTAAGATGCTGATCCTGGGTCTGTTCGGGGGTTTTAAGACGCTGATCCTGGGTCTGTTCGGGGGTTTTAAGAGGCTGATCCTGGGTCTGTTCGGGGGTTTTAAGATGCTGATCCTGGGTCTGTTCGGGGGTTTTAAGATGCTGATCCTGGGTCTGTTCGGGGGTTTTAAGAGGCTGATCCTGGGTCTGTTCGGGGTTTTTAAGATGCTGATCCTGGGTCTGTTCGGGGGTTTTAAGATGCTGATCCTGGGTCTGTTAGGGGGTTTTAAGAGGCTGATCCTGGGTCTGTTAGGGGGTTTTAAGAGGCTGATCCTGGGTCTGTTCGGGGTTTTAAGATGCAGATCCTGGGTCTGTTCGGGGGTTTTAAGATGCTGATCCTGGGTCTGTTCGGGAGTTTTAAGAGGCTGATTCTGGGTCTGTTCGGGGGTTTTAAGAGGCTGATCCTGGGTCTGTTAGGGGGTTTTAAGATGCTGATCCTGGGTCTGTTCGGGGGTTTTAAGATGCTGATCCTGGGTCTGTTCGGGGGTTTTAAGATGCTGATCCTGGGTCTGTTCGGGGTTTTTAAGATGCTGATCCTGGGTCTGTTCGGGGGTTTTAAGAGGCTGATCCTGGGTCTGTTCGGGGTTTTTAAGATGCTGATCCTGGGTCTGTTCGGGGGTTTTAAGACGCTGATCCTGGGTCTGTTCGGGGGTTTTAAGAGGCTGATCCTGGGTCTGTTCGGGGGTTTTAAGAGGCTGATCCTGGGTCTGTTCGGGGGTTTTAAGATGCTAATCCTGGGTCTGTTTGGGGGTTTTAAGAGGCTGATCCTGGGTCTGTTCGGGGGTTTTAAGAGGCTGATCCTGGGTCTGTTCGGGGTAAATATCAGTAAATATCAGAATGCTGACTTTTTTTCTAAAAATAATCAGATTTTTTCCCCCGAATTCAAAAGAATCTTCCGAATTTTGATATTTTTAATTTGAGTTTAATGTCAGATCAATAATAACCTTTCATCAGATCTCCAAAGAGTATCTTACATGTGGGCCTGATCCTCTTCCGTACAGAGATTACTACAAATGTAAAACATGGCAGAGAAACCTGTCGACACATCGATGTTTGAACGTATAAAACGGGCTGGTTTTAACATGAAAAGTAAAAAAAAAGGATGACATTTCAAAGACTACACACGAGTTAATTTGCCTTGATTGCGTTAACATGCTTTTCCTCTTCCAGTTGATGTTCAGAAGAATGTTAGAAACCTGAGTGCCTCAACAGAGGCCGTCTGTCGTAGAAATTTAAACAAATAGTACTAAACATTTTAAATATTGAGAATTTATTTCGCTAAAAAAAACTATGAAAGAATTAAGGATATAATCTACAAGTGCTACTGGTATAACGACCCCGATTTGGCGTTAGCGGTTTATATTATAAATGATGCTAAATATGCCCTTTAAGCGTTTTAAGCAGACCTGATTATTTATTTTAAGATAGCTCATGAATGCCAGACATGTTTTAAGAGTTGCTATTGACCTTAAAAAGTGGCAGAAACATTTTTAAAACCTCAGGAAACACAATTCCAGAGAGAGAGAGAGAGAGAGAGAGGAGAGAGGAGAGGAGAGAGAGAGAGAGAGGAGAGGAGAGGAGAGAGAGAGAGAGAGAGAGAGAGGAGAGGGGTGCTGAACGATATACCGTGTCATGGCGATAACCGCGGTATGCGCACCGCAGGGACGTGCGGTTTTATTCATTTTCTTTTAAACGAACGCAGAATTCAAAATAAAGATACCCTTATCACTTATCGAAACTGCACATACAATATATCCGATTAAAGCTGAGACTCCACAGATTATTTAAGTATAGTATCAAAGCGATCCGATCTCGCAACAGGGGACGCAAACACAGACATCACAACACGTACCTTTACGGAGCTTCTAGGGGAGATGTCTCACCGTAGCTGTCAATCTGATCACAAGACGTGTTCAATGGCATTAATACGAGAAAGGAAAACCGCGGCTGAATCGGTCGATCCATCGGTTGATAATGTTTCTGTGGCTTTGAAGCAATTGTTTATAATCCATAATTCCATTTTTATGTAAAAATCGGAGCACAACAGTTAGCTGCTAATGGTAGCCACCAGAGTGGCTGCCGCTTCCGGTGTCGGCCACGCGTCACTCTCACTCCTTATTTGGTAATGTGTGTGCTTTACGGTACGTCCGCACAGCAGATTTTCAAAAATCTTGAACATCTTGGAGCTGGGCGTGTCTGAAAGCTTGGGGATTTTTTGCGAGCAACGCGACCAACAACCAATCACATGAATCTCCCGCCCCCGACATACAAAGCAAAAAACCCCGGGGATTTTATGCGAGCAACATATAAATATATAAACTCCCCAAACAGGCGAAACCCTCCCAGTTCCCCCACTGCCTCTGCCTCCTCCCTCCATGCTGGTTCCTCCGGTTTGTATCCCGTTAATAGTTCTGGTCGTAAAGAACCGGGTGATTTGCTACCGTAACTTCTCGCTTTGGAATATGAGGAAATGAACTGCGGTCTGGTTCTCCCTGCTTACACGCGGTTTGATTGGCTAGCGCTTCTACTGTCAGATTTGCATAAACGTGTTTGATTGGCTGGCGCTTCCAGCTCAGCTTCAAAAGTTGAACATTGCTCAACTTTTGAATCCTTAAAATCTTGGAAATCTTCGCTTCGCTCCCCCACAATGCAGTTCGGCGAAAAGTGAGGCAAAGTGACATCATCCCCATTCAAAGTCAACGGGCCGAGAAGCGGTGGAAGATTCTTCTGAAGCTGCCGTGTGGACGTACCGTTAGACTGCGCTGGACTGCCGCATAGCCAAGACCGGAAGCAGCAGCCACTCTGGTGGCTACCATTAGCAGCTAACTTTTACTCTACGAGTTTTACATAAAAATGGAATTATGGATTACAAATGAAATAATTTTTTTATACAGAGACGTTAAAAACCTATGGATCGACCGATTCAGCCGCGTTTTTTCTCATGTTAATGCCATTGAACACTTCTTTTGATCAGATTGACAGCTACGGTGAGACATCTCCCCTTGAAGCTCCGTAAAGGTACGTGTTGTGATGTCTGTGTTTGCGTCCCCTGTCCGAGTCCGGATCACTCAGGGATGATACTATATACCTACATAATCTGTGGAGTCTCAGCTTTAATCGGATATCTTGTCTGTGCAGCTACGATGAGTAATAAGCGTACTTTTATCTCGAGTTCTGTGCCAAAGTGCGTTAGCATTTTTCGCTCAGGGGTCATTTAGACGCTTCTTATGAGACTTGTGGTTTGTATCGTCAGTTAGCTGAGATTATTCCCGTTAATCTGGAATAACACATGAATAGGTTTTTAAATATTACGATCCCCTGAGACACAGTGTCGTGAAAAAAAAAGTAAAGTACCCCGCCGGGACTTTGGGGCTTAACAGGTTAAAAAACCCGCAATATATATCGCATGGGGGGGGGGAATCACGATGTCAGTTTTTTTCAATATCGTGCACCCTAATAGGTAGGTAGGTAGATAGGTAGATGTATAGATAGATAGATAGGTATAGAGAGGGAGAGAGATAGGTAGGTATAGAGAGAGAGATAGATGGATGGATAGATAGATAGATAGGTATAGAGAGGGAGAGAGATAGGTAGGTATAGAGAGAGAGAGAGATAGGTAGGTATAGAGAGAGAGATAGATGGATGGGTAGATAGATAGTAGGTATAGAGAGGGAGAGAGATAGGTAGGTATAGAGAGAGAGAGATAGGTAGGTATAGAGAGAGATAGATAGGTAGGTATAGAGAGGGAGAGAGATAGGTAGGTATAGAGAGAGAGAGAGATAGGTAGGTATAGAGAGAGATAGATAGGTAGGTATAGAGAGAGAGATAGATAGGTAGGTATAGAGAGAGAGATAGATAGGTAGGTATAGAGAGAGAGATAGATAGGTAGGTATAGAGAGGGAGAGAGATAGGTAGGTATAGAGAGGGAGAGAGATAGGTAGGTATAGAGAGGGAGAGAGATAGGTAGGTATAGAGAGAGAGATAGATAGGTAGGTATAGAGAGAGAGATAGATAGGTAGGTATAGAGAGAGAGTAGAGATAGATGGATGGATAGATAGATAACACCGGTATCATGTTCTTTAAAGTGAGCTAATTCTGTAAAATGCCAGCGTTTTATTGTTTTTTCCTGCATTGTGATATATGTTTGTGATGAATTGAGCCAATCCCTTTGATGGCTTAAATGCCTCAGAACCTCAGAACACGTAATATTCGTAGGCGAGTTCTCCGCATTATTGTCTCTTTTATTCGTCACCTACTCGTTGTGTAAAGGCCTTTTTTAGAGTTTGAGAGGAAGCAGGTCTTATTTTCACAAATCTAGAAAAGGGGTGGAGAACAGTATCGCTGGTCAAGAGCATTAACTACTAAAAAGTGTTCCTCGGGTAACCAACGAGAAAAATCCTAGAGCTTTCACTGAGAGACGGTCATTTATCAAATACAAAACCAGATCTGTGTCACATTATAAAACGTCCTCCAACTGATTTTTAGATAGAGATCCAGAACTGGTATTATGAGAGGAATCAGGACTGACTGGTGTAAGAAGGGGGTCAGAAGACGCTGCTGGTCCTGGGTCTATTCGGGGGTCAGGAGAGCTGCTGGTCCTGGGTCTATTCGGGGGTCAGGAGAGCTGCTGGTCCTGGGTCTATTCGGGGGTCAGGAGAGCTGCTGGTCCTGGGTCTATTCGGGGGTCAGGAGAGCTGCTGGTCCTGGGTCTATTCGGGGGTCAGGAGAGCTGCTGGTCCTGGGTCTGTTCATGGGTTATAAGATGCTGGTCCGGGGTCTATTCGGGGGTCAGGAGAGCTGCTGGTCCTGGGTCTGTTTGGGGCAGAGGGGGCATTCCGTGGAGCTGGAGCATCTCTCACACTGCAGGCCGTGACCACAGATCAGCGAAACTGATCCTGGATCTCCACAGGTCACACAGCAGTGCCTCTGCTTCCTGTACACCACCTTCAGGAGACGCAGAGGAACACATTTAGACCTCAAGAAATACATCTCGGGAGGAGTAACCCGGTGGTTTTTGTAACATAAGGCCGGATAATGATTCAAATAATGATAATAATTGTTTTCATGGCGCAACGGCATCCCCCAGACTTGAAAATAGTTTTACTTCAGCAGTGGGAGGCTTACCATGTGACGAATAACAACCAATTAAAGCCGAGAGATGTCTTTACTTCCCTAAATATTGTTTTAAGAGCTTAGCACCTCCTCAGCACCCCTCGAAAAGTCGACACTTCCATCGACCCGGGAAAAAAGCGGTCATGGTTACGGCCCCTTGAAGGACCCCAAATGACGTTCACCACTATTTTGCCAGTCAATAAAAACTTCACAGGTCAACAAATACAAATATAGCTACAGAAACCCAAAAAATAAACAAATTAAAAGACAATTAATTTGGGTGCCAGTCATACCGAGTTCTGTTTATAGCGCACTTTTACAAGATGCCAGAGAAAACGTTACTCTAAATCAGGGGTGTCGAACTCAAATCCGGCCCGCAAGAGCTTGCAAAGAATATAATACGTTTGGTTACATGCCACTTTACAGAAGCACGTTGTCCATAAACTACATGACCCACAATGCATCTCATTTTGTGACATGCGCACTGAAGAGACTTGCAATTATTCGCCCTAGACTTCTGCTTTCAGACATTAATTTTGAAGTTATTACGCTATCCCATAATAATCCAATGCAGAGGCAATCATGTAATATAATACATTATTTTATATATGTATATATGTATATTTATAAAGTCTTAAAGTTACAACCGGCCCTTTGAGTGCAACCTTAATGCTGATGTGGCCGCCATGAAATTGAGTTTGACCCCCCTGGTATAAAACATTAGAGACTCTTCACAACTCGAAGAAAGTAGACCTCGAAGGTATTTTAATGCACGATACACGTTATGCTGTTGTTGGTAGACTACAGTGTGTGTGTGTGTGTGTGTGTGTGTGTGTGTGTTACCTGCTCCACAGCCTGTAAGCTGCTGCAGATCTGCGCCTGCAGGCTGACCACAGAGTCCAGCGGCAGGCGGTGCAGCAGCTGCAGCTGATGGAGAGCCAGGTGAGGGTTTTCTCCGTTCCTTAAGCTCTCCAGCGCCTCCTGCAGGAGAGTCGCCTGCCGCTGCGCCTCCACCTCCGCCTGCTTCGCTCGCTCCGACTCCATCGATAACCGAGAAGCACGAGATCGAGACTCCTCTGCGTCCGCCTTCAGAGCCGCCCACGACTACAGGAGGAAGAAAGCAGGAAACCGTACCATTTACCAGGTGAACGCACTATTTATGACGAACAGAATAGGAGGCAGAACACCCAGGATTGCACTATCTATAAAGTAGAGAAGGAAGACATCACGATTTTTAGGGAGAATAATGTATTTTTGCATTATTTGATTGATGCTGGTTTAATTAAAGGGGACCTATCATGCAAAATGCACTTTTGTACATCTTTTCTACATGAACATGTGTCCCCGGTGTGTCAGAAAGCACAACCCTCTCTCTTGTCCTCCGTACTCAAATCTCTAAAAACCGGGCTGCAACGGATCTGATACAGACGTTAAGTTTGTCTACGTCACAGAAGGGGTGCTCCGCTTGGTGGCCAACTCTCCACCTATCCGGGGAACGAGAGGTTGGGCCACGGCCGGCCATTGCCGCTCGAAAGCGCTGGAGACGCTGTAGTACATATGCCAGGCCTGTAAGTGGCGCTGTAGTCTGCCACAAAAGCAGCGAAGAAGACTTCCCGCGCATGGTTGCCATGGTTGCCCTTCTGTTTATCCCCTCCGGTAGTCCACCAGCAGATGACAAACACCCACCTCTTCCCACCGCCTCTTCCAAGGGACGAGGGGGCCGTGCGGCAGAGTTGTCAGTTGATGTCCGTTAAAGTTTAAAATCTTCCGGACAAAATTAGAAAAGTGCCGGTCAAAGGTCTTCTTTGTTATTTATTGAGCTTTAAAACAAATGAATAACGACTCTATATAATCACATAAGAACAAAACACGGAGGACGGAGATCTCTTTTCCTCCCCCTCTTCCGACAGCCCAGCAGCTGATCTCTGACCACGCCCCCCTCTCCTGCAGGGGGGCGTGGCCAGCTGCAGCTCATTTGCATTAAAGCTACGTCACAGAATCAGCCCTTGTGAAGACAGGGCTGGAATAGAGCGAAATGAGGCATGGCTAAAATGCAGGATCCGTTTGGTATTTTGAAAAAAATATATATTTATATACTTTATATAGGTATGGCCCTACAATATGTGTTCAAATACAGCATGATAGGTCCACTTTAATTGTAATTCTTCTTGCACTATTTTACACAATTTCTCTCAGGTATTCTGTAGTGTTGGTGGAGCCTGGGATTTCAGATCTGTATTACCAACAAACCATGTTGCTGACGTTGTGCATAAGACAATGAAGCCATGATGAAATGAAAACACTCGTATGTATTATTATTGTAATCCATTTCAAAAAATGTAAACCATGAAGTCACGTAAAAATGAAGGGAGATCTTGGCGGAAAGTATTATTGTGTATTTTGTAACTTTTCTTCATAATTTTGACTTTTTATCCCAAAATAGAAAAAGAAAAATCTGAAAAACTCCCCAGAATATTTACGAACTCAAAATTCAGGAAATAATTCAAAATTTGAGGAACATTTTTTCTCTCCTTAAAATCGCATAAATCTGTTTTTTCAGAATTTTAATTTTGTATCCGTCTTACTAAAAAAACAGAATTGAATTTCAAATAAACACATTTTTGCATGTTTTTAGGCTTAATGTGTACAAAAAAGTGAAATACCTACCGGATAAGATAAGATAACATTTATTGATCCCAATTTGGGACATTTTTTAATCTATGGGGTGTTTCTCAATGTCGAGGAAGGATGCTCCAAAGCCACTATTTCAAGGATGCTACATCATCGAGGACTGTTCCAATGTCCAGGCTCCTTGGATTTCTACCGAGCCCGGCGTCCTTCGTTTCGGGAAATGTCGAGGCTGCACACGTGTATCCTCCGCGGTCTTAAAATCCCCACAATGCTTTGCGCACCGGACCAATTTCCAAAATCTTTGGCGGAAATGGCGCTCCATTCAAGGCCTCGAATACGACGCACACCTGTTGGCCTGTTCCACCTTTCTCCGTTTTCCGAGGCTAGGAAGGATTCTTGCCTCGCTTCTGAAGGACCTGACTCGGAAGACACGTGCTACCAAGGAAGCGTCCTCGACATTGAGAAACACCCAAAAACAGAATACTTGAGAAAATCTGAATTCTGGGAGAAAAACTTATAATTCAGGAAATAATGAAACATTTGAGGAAAACTTTATTTTTTCTTAATTTATTTTCCAGAATTTTAACTTTCTCATATTTCTGTGAAAAAACCCAGAATACTTAAAAAGTCAGAATTATAAAACTATCTATTACCTACCAAATAATCTTTAGCATAAACTCCATTTCTCTGCCTCTCGCCCCACTACCTACCCACCTGAGCTGAGTGCCTCCAGCTGTGGCTCCACTGCTTCAGCGCCCTCTGCGCCTCCTCCAGCTCCTGCTTCAGACGAGGGGTATCTGCACACGGCCCTGAAGACAGCAGCGTGGGGGGGGTCCCCGGAGAGCCCTGCCCCGAGGGGAAGTGCTCCCAGATACTACTGCTCATACCATTCAGACCTGCAGGGAGAAGGGATGGAAATGTAGATTCACTATTCACTTCAAAAGAGGACATATTCTGCTCAGGTGGTTGCAGTAGAAGATTAAATAAAATACAGGACATTTATATTTCCACCAACCTAACGAGCTGTGCGACGGTCCCAGGAAGGTGCTCTCCGATTGGCTGGGCTGTGAGAGGGGCGTGGAGAAGAAAGGCGAAGAGTGCGTCCTGATTGGTGGAGAAGGCGAATGCGAGCTAAAAGGGGCGGAGCTGCTAAAGGATCCCGGGATATTTACTGGAGCTGAACTCTGGAACTGGCTACCTCCTGGAGAAGAGAGACAACAAATAATGAATTGTGTTCAAAGCGATGTGTTTCTCAAAGGTTGGAGTTGACAATCGGTTTTAATTGACTAGCAGCAGCTAAACATATGCAGAAAGGAGAAAAAGTGGATCCAAAGTGTTTTCTGTTGGGTTTATATCCAGAAGAGCATGACTATAGTGAGCGAACATGTGGCGCTGCAGGGCCTCGCACGGCTTAGTACGGTATGGGTAGGCCAGGCTCACTTTATGCTGCGTTTCCATTACAGTTTAGTAACAGGGGTAGTAACTATAGAAACGCACTGTAGGCGGGGCGATCGGCGGGCGGAGCGACGCTGCGTAAAACTGCCGTGACGTCATCTTCAAAGCGAACCACAAAACCAAAACATCAGCCGTTAGCGGTTAGCCCTCAGATCTGTTCAGAAACTAGACAGAAGCTAAACCAGTACGAACCACAGACTGTCTGTGTCATGGAGAATACAGTCGCTGCTTTATTTATGTCTGTAGGCCGTTGTTGTGAGTGTGGACGGTCGGAGCATATATAACGTTAGCTTAGCTGATCTCCATTCAGAAAACACGCATTTTAAAAAGGTTTTTCGCCTGCCGTCTGTCTGCAGATTTGTCAAAGCATTAATTCATGGTTTTACTAACCGGTATCAGTATGTTGTTACGTCGGCATCATTTTGAAATGTGTATTGTATGTGTATATGTATATCACGGTCAAATATCTTCATTTTGTTGTAGTGGTAGCCCCTTTGCCAGCGATTGTCTCTGACCAATCAGCAGTCGAGTGTTTACGTCACGAGTTTAGCGCTCAGCCCGGCTGTTGGAGGGCCAGAAAAAAGGTGAAAAAGTCCCCGTTAGCCGGAACCAGCCCTCGTGGAAACGCAACACAAACCGGGCTACGTGCTGCAGTGTAAAAGCAACATTATAGACCTCTGCTTCTTCTACGCCAAAACCTGTATTGCATTGTTTTGGAAAAAGGCTCACAGCCCAAGCATCACGGATTGGTTGAATCGGAAGCTGTCAGGCCGCCCATTGGAGGAGATATCCTGATATTAAGGTCCAGACAGCATGTGTTAGGGCAGGGGTTCCCAACCTTTTTTCCCAAGAGCCGCCCCCCCCACACTCACAGGCAACAGCGGTAATTAAAGTTTAAAAGCATTAAAATGCTACAACTACTGTCACCAACTGGATGAATGTGAAGTGTGTTGTTGAAGGAGGATGAAAGCGTAATCAAGGAGCACTGTTGGAGCGACTTTGATGGCTATTGGACTCAGGATTAATCCATCTGGATTCCCGCTGGATGAAGAAACTAAAGGACGGAGTGGAAACTATTCACAAAGGGATGAAACTGTTTGAAACACGTGCTCAAAGTGAGCCGGATTCTGCCGATGTGTTTATGTGGATTCAGAAGTCGTACATAATCTACAAAATGGAGGAGACCGATCTGATCGGAGCAACTGACAAATAATCCAACTGAAGCCGGCGTGGACGACGACTATGCTTTAAACATGCGCTGATCCAGACGAGCCCGGTTTGGACACTTTACGGCAGAAGAAACATTTCTATTAAAGAATTATACATTTCTGTCTTTTATGCCTTTAATACCAACTTGGATTTTTATTCCAATGAATGAATCAATTATTTTTTATTGTAATGTAGAGACAAGGCCTTTAGTGACAATCATGTATTGAGTTACAATTATATGAATACCAAGTCTAAATATGATATTTGGCCTCAAATCATCTGAGGCCTGGTGCACTTTATCGATTATGTAAAGGATCTTAATGGATCTAATGGTCAAGAGGATAAATAGGTGCAGATCCCTAGACCGCCTTGTTTCATACTGAAGTCAATTTAGATTTAGAATGACAGATACAATTCAAGAACATGTATTTGAGGTAACGAGCAGCAGCTAAAAATATGTAGAAAGGAGAAAAACGTATCTCACTAAATAGTCAGGCTTTATTTGTTGTACTACCGGAAATGTGTTACGCATGTCGGGTTAAATTGGATGATGAATATTTGTAAGTATTCTCATGTTGGTAGACACAGCTTAACATGGTGTGAAATGGTGGGTTTGGCTCAGATATTACCCAGCATGCCTCCCACAATGGGTAAAGCAGAGCTGCTCTCCAGCCCCGAAGCACCGAAATCATTCAGATCCAGATCATCCAGCGCCGACTCTGTGAAATCAGATCGACAGTCATTTCAGATTCATACCGCCACAGCTCTCTCGATTTCTGCACGTCTCCAACTCACCAACGACGGACTCCACGGTCTCACTGGTGGGATAGAAAGGCAGGGCGTTGGCGTTCATGCCCGAAGACATGCTGGATCCCAGGGGACCAATGGGAGCCGGGCTGGGGGGGGTGGCAGCCAGACTGGAGGGGATGCTGGAGGAGAGACTGAGGGGGCTTCCTACTGGCAGAAACACCAGCAGGTCCTGGAGGAATCACGAGGAGCAAGAGTTACTCTCGCTGCGAGGGGTAAGGTGCGGCGAGGCGGCCACTACTGCAAAAAGAGCCCTGGATCGCGGAGCCCGACGCCATCACCCGGTCGGCTGTTCCTTCTCCAATAATGCCCGCCTCGCTGCACCTTATCCCGCTTATTGCACGGCCAGATACTAAACACACCAACGACTGGGCTCCCAATATTAATTGAAATGATTTGATTGACTTAAATATGATCGTATAGCTTCCTCTAAGAAAGGAAACTGTGGCTGGAGCCTCGCAACGTCCCGCCGAGTGTGTGTATGTGAGGAAGCCCGCGGATTGGTCCAAACGTAACGGCTACCCGAAATACGTCACTATACCCAAGAAGTAAACGATGGAAAAAGAGAAATGTCCATCGAGGCGTTCTGGGGCAGCAGACGGGTCTCTCTGTGTTAGAGTTTTACTCGCTACAGGGTGCACTTTGAGGGTTTGAGACTCTGCAGACCGGTCACATGCAGAAGCTTCAGAACACAAGGGCACGGGTCAGAACCAGAACAGCACGACATGGGACCTTTAAGATGAAGGCAGCTCTGATCAATGTCCACAGTTTAGACACTACAGAGGAGTCCATACCGTGTTCCTGTTAGCGTTCACTTCCTGTCTGTATCTGAGGTCCAGCACTGCGTCTTCTAAACTTTCTCTCTCTTCATCCTCCTTAAGTCATTATAGTGCTTAGCGGTCTGTACTAATGTCATATTGACTTCTAAAATGTCCCAATCAGAGTCGATTATTCAACTAACCCATGGACATGTCTGCAGGAACCCTGAGGTCACATGGAAGACCTTCTCTAAGACCCTTTCCATACATCTTAAGACCTCATCGCCACTTGGAGTTCTAACCGGTTGCCTTGGCGACACACTTCACCTCACATTGACGATATACAGTATTGATTGTGCTTCCTCCTTATCTTCCAACCATTTGGACGCAGACTTGCATTTCCCCATAACGATGTTGCTTAGCAACCGGAGTAAACGGTTCACGTATCAACGTATCAACTTGTAATACTCTGTAAGACCCCCCGACCCCCTGATGGAATAAAATGTGTTGTAGCGCTAGCCAATAGGAGCGTGAGTGTTCGATAGTGATGTCACTGTGTTCAGGAAGTAAACAAAGCAGTCCAATGGAGGCGTTGTACCTGTTTGCTTTGTGCTGTTGCAAATTCTCTGTGTCGTTGCTCGAGAGCGAAACTCCTTTGCTTCGCCTGAAACCAGAAAGATGAGAAAGATCAAAACATGCAGGATATCAGTCTTAGAAAAAGGTTTAAAATGTTATTAAAAATAAATGTGAAGTGAATTTAATGTGTTTCATGTTGCTATGTCTTGTGGAGGTTTGTGTGCCGTCTTATATATTGTCTAAAGAAAGTGTTGTATGTATATTCAATATTTCTTCATAATGCATACAATCCTCTGATCTCCTCACCTGGTCTTCCCTCTCAAACCCCGGCGCTCTCCCGTACCCCCCCTCTCCGGCCCACGCGCTCATATCCTCGCACAGAGACAACACATTACCCAGAAGCCCTTGCTCCGCCACACATGACCCCGCAGAGGGCGAGAAAGGGTCCGAATAAGAACCTGAACCCATCCTGAGCCTGATGGGACTGGAGCAGGCGTCCTGAGCAGGGAGGGGGTCCGGAGGCCGGGGGGGGCGGGGGGGAGCTGGGGGTGGGGAAGGAAGGCTCCTCTGAGGAAAAAGGTCCTGGAAGAGGGGTACAAAGAAAATGAGTTTAAAAGGTCTCCTATTACAGGGTCACCGATGACTTCCAGGACCTTTACCCAATTTTCCATGACCAGCGTACCACTGAAAATGGCAACAGGAAAATAAGAATCTGAAACATGTTGTGTCCATCTAAAACAAATCCAATAGCTTCTACCTCGTCAGTTAAATGCCATTCTACGTTTCATTACGATACAGTATTTATTATCGTTATAGTATTACTATTTCGGCGATTAGATAAAATATAAATTATATTTAGTTACATTTCCATTACTTTTCCAGGTGTTCAATGACTGTAGGAACCCTGCTACTATACAGATCACCCATTCTAGCCCCCCTCTATTTCAGCCCTGTTACTAAAGTGCTGATTCCGGGTCAGCAGCTTTAAAGGTCTCTTATCATGCTATTTAGGCAATAGCATATGTCTCAGATATATTAAATACATTAAAAACATGTCTATGAACAGTTTCAAACAGATCATGCATTTTAGACATCCCTCATATCCCTCTATGTCAGTGTTTCTCAAACTTTTTCATACCAAGGACCACTTAACCAATAAAAAATCACATCGTTTTTCTAGAACAGATTACAAATCGCCTGAAAATGGTACAAACAAGTGGCAACATGTGTGATGAAGGTGTTGCTCTGGGCTATATCATGCAATCGAAAGTTAAACTTAAGCTCGCTCCATTGCGGAGATATTCCCGCGAGAGTGCGTAAAACTTTAATTTATTAATTTATTTAAAATGTGAAATTGTACCAATATACTCACGGACCACTAGGGGGCGCTCACGGACCACCAGCGGTCCGCGGGCCACACTTTGAGAAGCACTGCTCTATGTGTATAAAACACATGCATGAAGTGCATGTTGCATGGTAGGAGACCTTTAATGATTAGGTGTTTCTAAAGGGACTTACTTTCAATGTGAGCGAAGGCGCAGAACGGCCCCCGAGGGCAGCTGCCACTCTGCTGCATGTCGTTACACTTTGTGGATTTATAGATCTGGAATAACGAGCAAACACAAGAGGTTTATTTACCTGCGGGGATTTAGGCGAGTGATTTTTTTCAACATTCTGAGAAAATGAAAAAAAGATCTTTCAGAATTGAAAAAGAAATTTAAAACAGTCGGAAAAAAATCAAATAATGTCCGTTTATATATTTTGACAGACGGACGGACCTCGGGGTGAAACTGCTGCTCGGTGCGGGTGTGGCAGTACTGACAGCTCTCCGCTCCCTCACATTTGCTCGGGTCGCCCCACTCCTCGCTCTGCTTCACCGCCGGACACGGCAGCGCTCTGCTCACACGGGGAGACACGTAGTCAGACACGACTCAAAGAAACAAACGGCAAGGTGTGGAAACACAGTCGGGGGTGCTTCACCTGTATTTGTGTTTGTGCGGGCTGCGTCTCCGGTCTTTGCTGTTGTGGAAGTACGGGCAGGCGTAACCTTGACGACACAAACGAGGAGGTTTCTTACAGAGCTCCGTTTTGTAGTGGGAGAGCACGTAGTTGTTATCTGAGGGAGGAAAAACACAGGGACAACGACTGGTCAACACGAGTGCTCCGACTAACATCCATCTGTTCGGCGTCTTGCGATCGACTTATTTATCACCGCAATAAACCGGATTTGATTTTGTCAGAATTTCTACACTTTGTGCATATGACAATAAAACCTCGTGAAAATTCATCAGATCAAGAGATTTGTTCCTGGATTTTTAGTTTGTGAACATATTTCTTAGTTTTCATAATGCTACTATTTGTCATTTAATTTTTCCACAACTTTATTTTACCTTGCAGAAAGTGAGAGGTCCATTTTTTAGGTCCAAAAAAAACTGAAATTCATAGAAATACGTAGAATTCTGAGAGTTTCCACATCACATGAAGAAGAGGGGACACGTGTTGATGTAGAAGAGACATGGAGAAGAGGGGACACATGTTGATGTGGAAGAGACATGGAGAAGAGGGGACACATGTTGATGTGGAAGAGACATGAGAAGAGGGGACACACGTTGATGTAGAAGAGACATGAAGAAGAGGGGACACATGTTGATGTAGAAGAGACATGGAGAAGAGGGGACACATGTTGATGTAGAAGAGACATGAAGAAGAGGGGACACATGTTGATGTAGAAGAGACATGGAGAAGAGGGGACACATGTTGATGTAGAAGAGACATGGAGAAGAGGGGACACATGTTGATGTAGAAGAGACATGGAGAAGAGGGGACACATGTTGATGTAGAAGAGACATGGAGAAGAGGGGACACATGTTGATGTAGAAGAGACATGAAGAAGAGGGGACACATGTTGATGTAGAAGAGACATGAGGAAGAGGGGACACATGTTGATGTAGAAGAGACATGAAGAAGAGGGGACACATGTTGATGTAGAAGAGACATGAAGAAGAGGGGACACATGTTGATGTAGAAGAGACATGAAGAAGAGGGGACACATGTTGATGTAGAAGAGACATGAAGAAGACGTACCTTGCCAGCGTGGCTCTTCGCTCAGGATCTTCTCGATGAGCGCTGTACTCGCCGCCTGACCCGACTCTCCTCCGCCTCCCCCCCCCCTCCGAGGGACCCTGACACTCCATCACCTGAACCTCCCTGATACACACACACACACGCACACACACACACACAGTAAACAAAGGGATATCGTACACAGGTCATGTGATCCGATGAATGTATCTGCTGGGATTAATGCTAGTCCAGCTTCGGTCCAAACGGGTCACTTTTAATGTTTTCGTCTGAATTCTGGGTTAGGGTTAACATTCTGGGTTAGGGGTTAACATTCCGGGTTAGGGGTTAACATTCCGGGTTAGGGTTAACATTCCGGGTTAGGGGTTAACATTCGGGTTAGGGGTTAACATTCGGGTTAGGGGTTAACATTCGGGTTAGGGGTTAACATGGTTAGGGGTTAACATCTGGGTTAGGGGTTAACATGCGGGTTAGGGGTTAACATTCGGGTTAGGGGTTAACATGCTGGGTTAGGGGTTAACATTCTGGGTTAGGGGTTAACATGATTGGGGTTACGATAGGGGTTAACATTCTGGGTTAGGGGTTAACATTCGGGTTAGGGGTAACATTCTGGGTTAGGGGTTAACATATTAGGGGTTAACTGATTAGGGGTTAACATTATGGGGTCTGATTAGGGGTTAACATTCTGGGTTAGGGGTTAACATTCTGGGTTAGGGGTTAACATTCTGGGTTAGGGGTTAACATGATTAGGGGTTAACATTCTGGGTTAGGGGTTAACATTCTGGGTTAGTGGGTTAACATTCTGGGTTAGGGGTTAACATTCTGGGTTAGGGGTTAACATTCTGGGTTAGGGGTTAACATTCTGGGTTAGGGGTTAACATTCTGGGTTAGGGGTTAACATTCTGGGTTAGGGTTAACATTCTGGGTTAGGGGTTAACATTCTGGGTTAGTGGTTAACATTCTGGGTTAGGGGTTAACATTCTGGGTTAGGGGTTAACATTCTGGGTTAGGGGTTAACATTCTGGGTTAGGGGTTAACATTCTGGGTTAGGGGTTAACATTCTGGGTTAGGGGTAAACATTCTGGGTTAGGGGTTAACATTCTGGGTTAGGGGTAAACATTCTGGGTTAGGGGTTAACATTCTGGGTTAGGGGTTAACATTCTGGGTTAGGGGTAAACATTCTGGGTTAGGGGTTAACATTCTGGGTTAGGGGTTAACATTCTGGGTTAGGGGTTAACATTCTGGGAACTTGTATTTCTCCGAATTTTGGAAATGTTTAGATCAAAGACAGGACCTTGCAAAGGACACTCGGGGCCAGTTCATGTGAATATTCATTGATATCAAAAACTCAACAAGAACACGAATGTCAATAACCGATATTTATGTGTCTTGATTTTTGTAAGATTTGCTTTTGCCTTGAATTCGAACTTCTCTTTCCGTATCTCTATCATGCTCAAATGCCCCCACGCATTTTCCGAACACATGAAAAACTACAGGATTTGCCTCAAAAATAGGTTTTCCCGTTATCATCCACATGTTGTTTTTAAAGCGGAGTACTTTCTCTCCAGGGTCTGATCAGAGGTTAGTTCGGCACCTGATGTCGTACACAGGGCTGCGCAGGTCATGTGATCCGTGGGCGAAGGCGCAGTGCGACCCGTTTTTACTGCAGTGGCCCTTGGAGTCCGTCTCGTGGATACAGGAGCCGGTTTTATAATATCGGAGGTGATATCTGCGCTCTGTGTCGCCCGCCGTCCGGTGCAGAAACGGGCATCTGGAGGACAGGAAGCAAAGAGACACCACATGGGTTTCAACAGAGAAGAAGAACTTTGAGGGGAATAATGGACAGAATATATATGTTCATATAACACAGTATTCATGTTTTAATAAGAGCTAAACTAAACGCTGCCGTGATGAAACTCCATATCATGGATCATCAAGGCTCTGAAACAGTCTGGAGCTCAAAGGCTTCCTCTCTTGCCGGTTACACCACAAGCTGAGTTCCTTTCTACTTCCTGCTTCTTCACACACATGCTCTCCAGCACAGTTAGCTCTGAGTGTTAGCGATGCTAATGTAAACACCGACCATATTACGTCCAAAACAGTCGGGCATTGTTTCTGATAGCAGCTTTCTGATTGGCCCGTGGGTCCACATTTCAGATGTTACGTCATATCGGACGCACATCTGGATCAGCTCCGTTGTTCCCCGTTTTTAGAGATTTGGGTACGGAGGAAAGAGAGAGAGGGTTTTATGTTCTGACGCTGCGTGAGTTCCCCGACCCACCGGGGACACACGGGGACACACAGGGGACACAGCGGGGACACATGGTGATGTAGAGAAGACATCAAAGTGCATTTTGCATGATAGGAGAGCTTTAATGGGGTTTTTAATATAGATTTGCAGTCATTTCAAGAAAGCGACATGAGCAGTGGCGGTTCTAGACCAATTTGACTGGGGGGGCCACCGGGGGGGCCAGTTATTTTCTGAGGGGGGCCCAATCAATGCAGGACGAAAAAGAGAACTATACAGTATGAAGTCATTGCGCATAAGAAAACAATGCAATCCAGCTATTGGTATTTGTTTCAGTACACTGATTTATTTCAGATAGTCTTATAGTTATTACTGTTAGCTTCAGCTTAAGTTATAGTGCCATGTTTGCACTCACACCATATTTATATAAAAATAAAGGCAATGAACAGTTACATCTCTACTTTACATGAGGGTGTCTGCACAATCTCACATTACAGCAACAAAGTCCTGAGTACCAGAACATATACATTTAAAAAAGTAAAATGTCATTGTTAGGGGGGCCACAGGGGGGTCAGAGGTCAGTGTTAGGGGGCACTGGCCCCCCCTTCCCTCCCTAGAACCGCCCCTGGACATGAGGGACTGAATTACTTTCGTTATGGTGAAGAGGAATTAAACAACACTGAATAATGTAAATGAATTGCACCCAAACATTGGCCATCAGACAAAGCATTACTCCAAACATGGATATCGTGTGACTCAGAGTCTTTGCATCCCAAACACACAAGCAGTGTTCAAAATACTTCCGAACTAAGGGTTTTGAGAATGTTTTCAAATGTTCCCGTAACTCTTTGAGGAGCGGCTCATTGACATCCCTCTGCGTCGGTGAAAGCCCGAGCCGGACGCGTCGGTCAGTACGTTCAGATGCTAACGTGGAGATTATGCATACGGCTCGTTTCTCTACAACTCGACATGGCATTGTGTGTAAAGGGTGTTTCCTCCTCAATCAAGACTTCACTGTCCGTCACATGACCCGGTGCTTTGTCATGCATTTCAACAACACAAGATACAGCAGCATTTAAATATCAAAAGCTTCAGAGAGGAGATACCGGCAAGAAGCTTTTCCAACCCTCAGCCGGAAAAGAGCTAGTTAGATGTTTTCTAACCAAGTCATTCACTTTAACCCCACGGTGTCCAGCACGGCCAGATGTTTGATCACTTCTGTGTGTGTCCAATCGATGATACCAGAAGGAGCCATGAAGCACAATCGAGTGATTAATGATGCCCTAAGTGCAGTGAGCTAATTCTGACGTAGATATTCAGTTTTACTTTTTGATCTGCGTTGCTTTGCGTTTACGGATCTCTTCTCACATCACCAAAGTATCACGGTACGTCCACACGGCAGCTTCAGACGAATCTTCCACCGCTTCCACCGCTTCTCTGCCCGTTGGCTTTGAACGGGGATGACGTCACTTTGCCTCGCTTTTCGCCGAACTGCATTGTGGGGGAGCGAAGCGAAGATTTCCAGGATGTCCAGGATTCAAAAGTTGAGCGATGTTCAACTTTTGAAGCTGAGCTGGAAGCGCCAGCCAATCAAACACGTTTATGCAAATCTGACGGTAGAAGCGCTAGCCAATCAAACCGCGTGGAAGCAGGGAGAACCAGACCGCAGTTCATTTCCTCATATTCCAAACGAGAAGTTACGGGAGCTAATCACCCGGTTCCTTACGACCAGAACTATTAACGGGATCCAAACCGGAGGAACCAGCATGGAGGGAGGGGGCAGAGACAGTGGGGGAACTGGTAGGGTTTCGCCTGTTGGGGAGTTTATATATATATATATATATTGCTCGCATAAAATCCCCGGGGTTTTTTGCTCTGTATGTCGGGGGCGGGAGATTCATCTGATTGGTTGTTGGTCGCAAAAAATCCCCAAGCTGTCAGACACGCCCAGCTCCAAGATTTTTGAAAAGCTGCCGTGTGGACGTACCGTTATACTCCTATAGGCTTCATTGTTTATAGACTTCAACCGTTTGAATAAATCACATTTTTTATTTATATTATGCCCCTTGTAGCACTTTGAGATTACTTTTAGCAATGAATCGTGCTTTGCAAATAAAATGTATTATTATAAACGTGACATGCAAGAACACTCTAATGTGCATTATCAAAGATATTGAAGTGACTGTTATTTTATAAATATTGATTGTTGTGTCTTAATGTGTGCATATGTGTCTGTTGATTGTGTATATACTGTATATACAGACAGGAATCCTGAAGTCACATGTAAAACCTCTTTAAGACCTTCTTCAAGACCCTCTCCAGACGTCTTAAGACCTCATCTCCAGTTCGAGTTCTAACCGGTTACCTTGGCGACACACTTTACCTCACATTCACGATACACAGTATTGATTGTCCTTCCTCCTTATCTTCCAACCATTTGGACGCAGACTTGCATTACCCCATAACGATGTTGCTTAGCAACCGGCGTAAATGGACCTTCGCGCTATCAAGCAGTGAGCGTGCGATGTCCTGTTCAGGTGACGTCAAACCCAAACTCTACAGAATCACACGACACACCTACGCCATGACTACATTCAGGCAGACTGCAGAACACAACCTCTCTGGACCCATTCAGATACTTACTGAAGACAAGCTACAACATTTAATACCTTGGAAAATGCCGTTTAATACTTTTTAATAGCCTTAATTTTCGCCAAATTGATGTATCAACTTTTAATACTTTTTAAGACCCCCCGCGTGGACACCCTGTAATACGTATATAGATATTTTTATATATATTTGCTTTTGTATTCTGTAAAGTTAACTTTGATGTTTGGTTCCACTTCGCTGCTCTTAACGTTGATCGGTGCAAAACAGCCATGTGTTTATCTGTTTGGCGCTGAGCGGTCGGACAAAGGGTTAAGTGAGGTGTATAGCTTCATGAAGGCTCCGATAACCAAACAGGATGCGATATCTCAGCTGCACTCACTCGTCTCCATCGGGGCAGGTTCCCGTCCCCTCGTCGTATTTGGTGCAGTAAACGTCGGGGCTGTAGGTGAACGTCCCGTCTCGGCGGCGCATGGGTCTGCGGCGCCGCTGGTTCAGGAAGTGCCAGTGGAAACAGGAGAAGGGACGGTGCTGCGTGCATTTGTGCTGAACGAACAGAGGGCACTGCTCCGTCCTGAACTCCTTCAGATACCTGGAGGGGGGGGGGACACACACACACACACACACACTCAGTCAAGATTCAAGGCTCTGTTGTCATTCGGACATTAGCTACAGAGTAGTTATGTCGATCACAGGCTCCTCCAACAGAGCGACACAATCTACAGATCGTGCAAGTAAATACAGTAAAGTAGAAAGGAGTGCCATGAGAGTCTGTATACAAGTGATAAATCATTTGTAAGCTAGTTATTAACAGGCGCGTGTTATGCTCCGTCCTGAACTCCTTCAGATAGCTGGAGGGAGGGACTCAGTCACTCAGAATACTTCATTTGAGTTTTGTAGGACACCAAAAAAGTCCTAGAAAGACAAGGTGAACTAATGTGCATTTAAAAACGAGGAATAGTTTCGGCGAAAACTAAAAAGGTACCGTGGGGGCGGACTTTTCCAAAGGCGGGTTCGTTTTGCACGAAACACTTGAAATAAGTGTTAAACGAGAAGAAAGGAAGGTGATAGAAAACTATTCCTGCTAAACAGTGAGCGATGATTGAGTCAGAGCTCAACATTTCAGATGTGTGTATCTGTCACTTTCATTCATATACCTTTGCTTTTAAATGAGTTTTCTTAAATGCCATCCCATAATATGCTTCGTAATGTCTCGCATGTGTGTAAAGCACTTTGAATTGCCTTGTGTTGAAAGGTGCTGTTTAAATAAACTTGTTTGATAACCGTTAGAATACATTTATATATTCAAGATTGTTCCACTATGGCCGATTTCACATTATTACATTTTAATATCATAAGTATCAATGCATTAGTGTTGATGTTTACTGACTTGTTATACTGCTACGTAGCTTAATCTGTAATAATGCATCCTGATTTAAGGGTTGATTTGTATTCTGTATTATCGATCGATACATGCAAAGAAGCTCGTAACTCACTTTGTAAAAAGAAATAAGGTAAGAATTGCCTCCAACATGTAGTGAGTTACATCCCAGCACAATGAGACATACTTATACATAAATAAAGCTTATAATAAACAGCTGTTGAGTAACGTCAGGCCTCTGAATCGAGCCCTGCCCCCATTCAAAAACACATTAACCCGAAATAAGCTTTGTTAAGTCATATTAAACAATACAAAGTGTATTAATGGCTCTTTTAATATTTCTAATAGTGAAAGAAAACACTGCAAGAGACCACTTGGTGCAAGTAGCGTGCAGAGATAAGAATACTAACTAACAACTATGCAAAACAATGGAGATTAAAGTAAACATATGCACATTTGTGTACAATATATAGCAATACACATGTACAATTAGTATATGTCAATATGCAGTGGTGTACAGTCTTATTAAAGATATGCTCAAAGAGATGCTAGGAATGTAGTAATGTATACATGTATAAGAGGTATCTATACCATTCATAGATGTATTCAGGTTGAACCTCAGTCAAGTCAAAGTGATTTAATTAACTGTATGCAGCAATTAGACACATGTATAAATGAAGAACTTAAATAAAAGGCTAGTGAGTAACGTCAGGCCTCTGAATGCAGCCCTGCCCTCTGTAACCCTCAATTAGCTTGATCACATCATTTACAACAACATACAGTTTAGAAATGACTGTGTTTGTATTAGTTAACACGCTTTAACTGCTGCTGTGTGTTTGTTTCCACACGTGATGTTGTGTACACTCTGTGCTAACGTGCTAACATGCTAACTAGCTACGTACGTGTAATGTTGAGGTTTCTCGGGCTGAACGTTCATCACCGTGGCGGGAGATGTGGACCCTCCAGCCGGGGAGGAAGAAGAGGAAGAGGAGGGTCCTCCGGTAGTCGTGACTACCGAACACGGCGGGTGTGTTTTGGACATTTTAAACCGTTGTTAAGTCCGACAACAAGAAGCTTGTTTTTAGCTTTACTAGCTAGCTACTCGTAGTAGCTTTGAAATCCGCATTCTACGAGGACGTGCGCATGCGCGAGGTAGGTAGGAAAATAAAGCGCGGAATTGTTGGAAATGGAGTTCAGTCATTTACAAACCTTAAAGGCTCTTATTTTCAGTCAATAACATCACGTGGTGCAAATAAAAACGAAGTTACTGAACGTTGTTGGTGTCTTAGACTTAGTTTGACCCCGTGGGTATTTTATTTTGGGGTTTTATGTCTTTATTTTAGGTTATAATGTTATATTTAAATGTATTTGTTTTAAATGAGTGTGCTCGTTTTTTTAATAAAAAGCTGCTTTTCATGATGTACTGCTTTTCAAATATGTTTGGACAATGGAACAACAATGACAACAAAGCTGACAAATAAGGAACAAAACAGCCAAACACACATACAAATACATTATTTTCAAAAAAATAAACCGTCCAGTCCAGCGTGTGGCGCTAATGCACCTCTAAGCTAACCGTCAACAAACACCAACGAAGAAGAAAAACAACCAATGAGCGTTTAATATTTATAAGCATGACGTCATGACACAGTATATAAACCAGGCTCTCAACCCCCCCATTATCACATCACAATTCGTTCTTCCCACGGAAGCTGAAACACTCACGGATAGATCTTAATTTAAAGCGACTCCCTAAAGGTAATATATACATACTTTTAAAAACCTAGAAGACGTTATTTATTACATTGTTAATATCGTGAGGTTTTATCTGGGTTTATTCAAGGTGTTGTTGTTTTAAAAATGCTAACATGGCGGGCTGCTAACGTTAGCTCCTAAAATTGAACAATGGAATATTTAACCGTTGACGTTTCTGTTTAAAAGTCGCCGTTGGCTCGTTCAGTTAGATATTTAAAATGTTAACAAGAGGGACGATTTAAGAATTGATGTTGGTTGTTCACATCGAAATATGGGCAATGGTGAGCTGTAAGCTAATTGTTTAAGCTAATGTTTTTGAATTGAGCTAATGTCGTCTGAGGGTGAAAACGGTTAAAATGGCGAAGAGGAAAAGGCGAACGCGCTTCGGATCCAGTAGTACAGAAACTGGAGTGCTTTAACGCGACTATAGCTAATCACATGGTCGTTGTGGGCCTCTGAATCGAGAAATGTATTATACAAATGTTTAATGGCGCCAATTGTGGAGTATAAACGTGATTATTCTCCAAGAAATCTAGTATTATTGTGCCCTTTTTAGACCTTGTAGTTTAAATTAAACCAGGCTCCTCCCAGTGAAACCTGGGGGAGGGGAGCTGGCTCAGCTTGGATGCTAGGCTAGCTTAGCTTCCAGTCAAAACAGGATATACGAGGTTTGTGCTGCAATCGCTAAGTTCATTTAAAGTGGTTTTAACCCCTTTTTTGTGGGTACCATATAAAAGCCAATATTGTAGAAATGATTGCTTTGTTTGAGAAATTTCAAATTGATGCTGTATATTTGAAAATTGTTAGCTACTCTGTATCTTTATTCATTTTAGTTTATTTACTGAGGATGTTTACGGATTTATATATTGTTACATGTTTATGTAGTAATTCCCAAATAATTACTGCCAAAAGGCTGCTCTGACCAATTAAGTTCCCAACATGAGATTAATAAAGGTATCTATCATTCTAAATAAAATACAAATAATATTTAAATATCACGTGAAAAAAACAAATACTTATAATATATATATATAAAATCATATCATTCATCAAATGTTTGCATCTATACAATGACAAATGTTAAATAATATAAAAGTCGTGTGCAGAGAGATTTAGTCTCAGAACTGATATTTAAATGTATGTATATTTGTAACTAACTTGGTGTTAATCATGTATTTTCTTTGTGTTTTCAGTCATACGAAATGGCCCGTACCAAGCAGACCGCCCGTAAATCCACTGGAGGAAAAGCTCCCAGGAAGCAGCTCGCCACCAAGGCTGCGAGGAAGAGCGCCCCGTCTACAGGAGGCGTGAAGAAGCCCCATCGTTACAGGTATGTTATACATAAGGGAAACGACTAAATACAGACAGACTTCTGCGATAAGTCCCTCGACTATGATAATTAGGGTGGTCCTTAACATGGAAAGTCTAAGCTCCAACTCCCAGAATTCATTCCATTAGGCAAGACAAATCTCCTGGGGAATGTTTTCCTCAATCTGACAACATGTACCCCCCCTTCATCGACCTGGGCTGCCACACCACCAGCTGAGGCTAAACTTCAAGGTCGATGAGGGGGGGGGGTACATGTTGTCAGATTGAGGAACAAATTCACCAGGAGAGTTTTCTTGACTAATGGAATGAATTCTGGGGGTTGGAGCTTAAAATAAATGAATTTGAAATTGACATGGCACTACGGAGCACCCTCAATGTTAAAATACAAATCAAGATGGTAGTTTAAGCCGGAGGTCATCAGTCTGTCTTCACTGTTAGACTCCAGCTTTGTTGACTTATGTGTATTTAGATTTACTGCCATTTTAAATGTTTCAGACACACACTATACTTCCCCTCTGCTACATGTATAGTTTCTATACATAAATACATATGATGCGGTATAATGAAGTACTGTACTACTTGTATACACAGTATTCAAAGGGTAATTTGTTCCTCAGTAAAACCTAATGATAATTACTGATAAAATATCCACTCTGCATTCCAAGTACTTTTACTGACTGGAAGTACATTTAGCCGGTGACACAATGACTGCTTTATTTATATCCTTCTGAAATGTTGTGCATTTTGAAGAACTGCTACTTTTTGTACCATCTGACGCTTTTGCTTTAACTCCAGTAACATTTGGCATCACGACTGACTTGAGCCTCTTGAAGTGTTTGTACCCGAGTCCAACAGCAGCCTTATAACATAGTGGGTCGTTAGCAAGAGTTACATGTAATGTGTTTTTGTTTCAGGCCCGGTACCGTGGCTCTGAGGGAGATCCGTCGCTACCAGAAGTCGACGGAGCTGCTGATCCGAAAGCTTCCCTTCCAGCGCCTGGTGAGAGAAATCGCTCAGGACTTCAAGACCGACCTGCGCTTCCAGAGCGCCGCCATCGGAGCTCTTCAGGTAAATAACATCTGGAGGTCTAGTCCGTGCTCTGTTGTCGTGGCGGGAGTGATTTTAATCTGCTCCCAGGGCTGATTAGTTGCGCTTGTAGCACAACACTAAGCGACTTCTACGCTAATGTACTTATTACATCATTTACTAAAAGGGCTCGCAACGTTATTATGGATTTTTAATTTTATTACCAAGATATAGGATTTTATTTTCTTCAGCCATTTAGGAATACAAATATTTTATTTGAATTCACGAGTTGTGCACTGTTTTGCTACACAGCTTAACGAGGCTCTAAATTAAGTTTAAAAGCCCTACAGTTAAGGTTTTTGATTATTTTTAGACAATAAATAAAAAACTGGAGACTAGGGTTGTTGAGTAACTGAATGAAGGGAAACCTCGTAAACGAAGCAGATCATTGCGGTGGTAAATGTTCAGCTTGCCATTTTTTAGTTTGTCTTAATAACATGCAAATTAACGTCAGTATTTCACACAGAGTCAAAGTCCCGCCCTTCTACTTCCGCCCCATGGGACCTTATTTCGGAAAATTATGTATTGAAGTCAATGGAGAGAGAGATTATCTTTCGATCCTGTTTGAATTGTGCCACGAATTACACACATGACGTTTGGCAATCTTAACAAATAATTTCCACGTCAAAAAAGTCATAGTTTGTCGTAAAACTGTTGAAATAAAAGACTAGATGAAAAATACGCAACTAGAAAGACTACAAGTCACAGTCCCGCATGCTGGCTGACTGACTCCCCTTGTGTGTGCAGCTCTCAACGTGCCCAGACTTGGAGTGATTTTCACCTCGTTTAATACACGCACAAGTGTTACTTCACAGTTTTACGATACATGTAAAAAAATTGACTGGCAAAATGATCTTTTAAATTGACAAATATCATGTGTGTAATTCATGGCACAATAAAAAGATAATCTTTCCGTCTCGACTTCGATCCATACTTGTTCTGAAATCAGGGCCCCGTGGCGCTCCCCGAGGTCGCTCTGAACTCTGACCTGTATGTCTATGAAACTAATGTCTGCGTTGTCTTCCAACAGGAGGCCAGCGAGGCGTACCTGGTGGGTCTCTTCGAGGACACCAACCTGTGTGCGATCCACGCCAAGCGGGTCACCATCATGCCCAAAGACATCCAGCTGGCCCGCAGGATAAGAGGCGAGCGAGCCTGAGCAGCCGAGACGCACCTGGCGCTATTTATCTTAACATTAACGTGGACTTTTTATTTCTTGGGTCTTTTTTTTTACAAGGTTGACATTTTTGTATTTTAGATTCGTGACAATTCAAGAAATCATTCCACGAGGTCTCTTAGGATAGTTGGAGACGTGTTGTGCAGTAGGAGTCTTTCACCTATTCCATCATGTAGTCGGTTTGCCAGCTCGGAGTCATGCGGGCCTCCAGCACCTCGACACTACTAACTTTCATATGTCGGGCAATCGACATGCAGACAATAGTTTAAAAATGGCTTGGCTGGTTCGGAGAGGAGGTAAGAGGATGTCGAATCGATTTCTGACATTCAGGATCACAGAAGGCAGAGTTGGGTTTTGGGTCGCCTTAAGGGACTCGAATGCTTCGATCCAGAATACGCCCAGCAACCTCACGTCGTCCCAATCAGCCGACTGTTTTGCCATCGTCTGCGTACGCAAGTTATTATGTGCATGTTTCGATGTGCTGATGACCCGTCCTGTACATTTCCAACATGACTCCGTCACCATCTCCCGGTTCACTGCTGGCATTCAGACGAATGGATCATTTCTGCGTTTCACCGCCATCTCTCGGTCCTCTGTGGGCTTCAGGCTCCCGCTCTGAGGCCGGGGGAACATCTTCTTCCACGGGGGGTTCAGGGTCTCTCCATCAAACACCAGTGTGTCCTATGTGAGGACGACAGACCCCTCCCCCCCCCCTTCTTCTTCTTCTTCTCTGGACTGCTTTTTATGTGTTTTTCCAACATCAAATCTCGGCAGCTACATTTAATATTTATGAAAGTGTTGTCGCATGTCTTTCTATTAAAGGTCTTTATGAGTAGAGCGCCTGGTGTCGTGTGGGTTTCAGTCAAGAAGAAGTGGTTTATACGTTACTTTTATTTACAACACGTTAAACAAGAGGTAGGAGCTGTCATACAAACCACTCGGTGTGTTTGAACCCGGTCGCTGGAGGGGAAGAAATGGGGTTTAGTCTTGGCTTTGCTCACCAGCTCCAGACATGTGAAGGAAACTTGGGTCGACTGACGAACCCCAAGCATTACCATCAAGTGATGTATTAATACATAACCGTAGGGCACAGGGAAACGACAACGTTCCAATACCTGATGGGTAATTTCAGGAGTTTATGATAAATGACTTATGTGAAAAATATGCCACAGATTCTTAGCGTTAAACATTCAATCCTTCAATAGGCTTTGTTTTTGTTGTTGCAGGAGGCCGTTAATAACGGATACTTATCTTAGCATCTTTCCTCAGTTATTGCACGTGTTTATCAGCATATTTTTCATAATGGAGGAGAATAGGTAAAACACAGACACATACTTGTACTTAAAGTGTAGCTTATTTTTTTACTTTAAACATCTTGTTGTACAGTTATCTAAAATATCCATAAAAGGTCCCTGAAGTGGACACTCACCTATTCGACACACCATGTCCTCGCACTCCCTGATGCTCTGGGCCCTGAACGCCACACAGCAGAAGCCCGTCGACAGCGGGGTTGCTGGGGAGTCTCTGTGGAAACAGCCAATCAGAGGCTCCGGTTTAAACACAGGCTCAGCCAATCACAACACATGTCTCTGGGATGTGCAGAGATGTTAAAGTACACATCCTTTCCTCAAGTAGAAGTACACATACTTTCAACATGTGAGAAGTAGAAAGTACAGGTATTTGAGTTCAACATGTAAGAAGTAGAAAGTACAGGTATTTGAGTTCAACATGTAAGAAGTAGAAAGTACAGGTATTTGAGTTCAACATGTGAGAAGTAGAAAGTACAGGTATTTGAGTTCAACATGTAAGAAGTAGAAAGTACAGGTATTTGAGTTCAACATGTAAGAAGTAGAAAGTACAGGTATTTGAGTTCAACGTGTAGAAAGTACAGGTATTTGAGTTCAACATGTGAGAAGTAGAAAGTACAGGTATTTGAGTTCAACATGTAAGAAGTAGAAAGTACAGGTATTTGGGTTCAACATGTAGAAGTAGAAAGTACAGGTATTTGAGTTCAACGTGTAGAAAGTACAGGTATTTGGGATCAACGTGTAAGAAGTAGAAAGTACAGGTATTTGGGATCAACGTGTGAGAAGTAGAAAGTACAGGTATTTGAGTTCAACGTGTAGAAAGTACAGGTATTTGAGTTCAACATGTAAGAAGTAGAAAGTACAGGTATTTGAGTTCAACGTGTAGAAAGTACAGGTATTTGGGATCAACGTGTAAGAAGTAGAAAGTACAGGTATTTGGGATCAACGTGTAAGAAGTAGAAAGTACAGGTATTTGGGATCAACGTGTAAGAAGTAGAAAGTACAGGTATTTGGGATCAACGTGTAAGAAGTAGAAAGTACAGGTATTTGAGTTCAACGTGTAAGAAGTAGAAAGTACAGGTATTTGAGTTCAACGTGTAGAAAGTACAGGTATTTGAGTTCAACGTGTAAGAAGTAGAAAGTACAGGTATTTGAGTTCAACGTGTAGAAAGTACAGGTATTTGAGTTCAACATGTAAGAAGTAGAAAGTACAGGTATTTGAGTTCAACATGTAAGAAGTAGAAAGTACAGGTATTTGAGTTCAACATGTAAGAAGTAGAAAGTACAGGTATTTGAGTTCAACATGTAAGAAGTAGAAAGTACAGGTATTTGAGTTCAACATGTAAGAAGTAGAAAGTACAGGTATTTGAGTTCAACATGTAAGAAGTAGAAAGTACAGGTATTTGAGTTCAACGTGTAGAAAGTACAGGTATTTGGGATCAACGTGTAAGAAGTAGAAAGTACAGGTATTTGGGATCAACGTGTAAGAAGTAGAAAGTACAGGTATTTGAGTTCAACGTGTAAGAAGTAGAAAGTACAGGTATTTGAGTTCAACGTGTAAGAAGTAGAAAGTACAGGTATTTGAGTTCAACGTGTAGAAAGTACAGGTATTTGAGTTCAACGTGTAAGAAGTAGAAAGTACAGGTATTTGAGTTCAACGTGTAGAAAGTACAGGTATTTGAGTTCAACATGAGAGAAGTAGAAAGTACAGGTATTTGAGTTCAACATGAGAGAAGTAGAAAGTACAGGTATTTGAGTTCAACATGTGAGAAGTAGAAAGTACAGGTATTTGAGTTCAACATGTAAGAAGTAGAAAGTACAGGTATTTGAGTTCAACATGTGAGAAGTAGAAAGTACAGGTATTTGAGTTCAACGTGTAGAAAGTACAGGTATTTGAGTTCAACATGAGAGAAGTAGAAAGTACAGGTATTTGAGTTCAACATGAGAGAAGTAGAAAGTACAGGTATTTGAGTTCAACATGAGAGAAGTAGAAAGTACAGGTATTTGAGTTCAACGTGTAGAAAGTACAGGTATTTGAGTTCAACATGAGAGAAGTAGAAAGTACAGGTATTTGTGTTCAACGTGTGAGAAGTAGAAAGTACAGGTATTTGAGTTCAACATGAGAGAAGTAGAAAGTACAGGTATTTGAGTTCAACATGTAAGAAGTAGAAAGTACAGGTATTTGAGTTCAACATGTGAGAAGTAGTGAAGTTGTTAAAGTGAAACTCACGCCACGCAGAAAGCGAACACGGTGTAGTCCGGCTGACCGTATCTGCCCACACAGGAGATCTCTGGATAGTGATGCTCTAACAGCTCCTAAACATAAACGTGGGTTTAATGAACATTTAAATGCAACAAAACACTTAAAGTCTAAACGTGCCACTTAGTCAATGCACGTAATGAACCACAGCTGGAAGGTGCTTTGCTAGGACCGGCATCCACTCACCTGTTTGCTGCCTCTGTCCGTGCACGTCAGGTGTGTCTCCTTCAGGTCCAACAGCACTTCCTGTGGGATTCACTTTAGTGAGCACGAGCTGAAGATAAAAGGCTTTATGAATCTGCAGCCGTCTCACCTTGCTCTGCTGGTGGTCCTGCAGCACCTGAGTGATGGCGTGCTGCAGGACCTCCTTCCCCCCGTGCTACGGGAACAAAGCAGACGTTACGATATACAACGGACTGCATGAGAGATGTGTATTCAATCAGGATTGTTTACCATGCCGATGTTGGCTTTTCCCAAGAACTGCACAATGTACACAATCCTGTTGAAGAGAGGAGTGTTTCTTAAAGGGACAGTACGCCATAACTTCAAATCATTTACATGTTATTTAAAACTCAGAGGTCTCGTTAGAGAAAGTCTGCGAGCAGTTTAGTCAACGTCTGTACTTGGCCAACAACGGACTCTCCAAACAGTCGAGTAGGGATGGATTACATTTAAGCAATCGCTCACGACAGGCCGCTCAGTATATCACGGCTAAGAACCAATCGGATTGCTTGATTTGACTTGTCCGTTTTATAATTAAGGATAGACAACTGCGTAAAAGTGTGAAGATGCTTGAAGTAGAAACGTCTCGACGGTTTTTTGGTTTAGTCGAACTGTCCGTTAAGTAACTCGTTTGTTTGTTAACCCTGGCGCACTTGCCATCTCTTTTACTTATAATGAATTCCTGACTCAAACAATTGAACACAACCGTCTTTTCGGTCCGACAGACAGAAAATATTATATGATAATAGTTTGTGTCGTATTTTTAGCATGGCAGTTTTATGGTCGATAAAACGTCAACATTGAAACGTAATCTGGTAGACGAGAAGGATAGAAAGAGATTTCTCCAATTTACTTTCATTAATACTTGTTTCGTATTTTAGATCTTTCAGCAGAGCATGTGTCAAACTCGAGGCTCGGGGGCCAAATCAGGGCCTTGGTGGATTTAATTTCGGCCCGCAGGATAATTTCTAATTCCTATTAGATCTGGCCCTCCGGTATATTGCATCACACCTTCTCTCCACCCTGAGGGTCTCCTCCGCTCAGAGCCGGACCCCAAACATTGATGACCTGCACCCGAGAGGAGACGCCAAGTATCTGAGCTAGCATCAGAGCAGCACACTGACTTTAAAGGATGCTTCCTTCTGCACTTCCTCTCTCTCGACAGCAGGGACATGTTTGGTTTCTCTCTGAGGGGAATAGTTTTGTTGAAGCTGTCGGTGGCCTGTGGGGAAATGTACTCATGAGAAGTGACTCTGAGAAGCTGCAGATAGAGCCGTGAGAAGTGACTCTGGAGAAGCTGCAGATAGAGCCGTGAGAAGTGACTCTGAGAAGCTGCAGATAGAGCCGTGAGAAGTGACTCTGGAGAAGCTGCAGGTAGAGCCATGAGAAGTGACTCTGGAGAAGCTGCAGATAGAGCCATGAGAAGTGACTCTGGAGAAGCTGCAGGTAGAGCCGTGAGAAGTGACTCTGGAGAAGCTGCAGATAGAGCCGTGAGAAGTGACTCTGGAGAAGCTGCAGATAGAGCCATGAGAAGTGACTCTGAGAAGCTGCAGATAGAGCCATGAGAAGTGACTCTGAGAAGCTGCAGATAGAGCCATGAGAAGTGACTCTGGAGAAGCTGCAGATAGAGCCATGAGAAGTGACTCTGGAGAAGCTGCAGATAGAGCCATGAGAAGTGACTCTGGAGAAGCTGCAGATAGAGCCATGAGAAGTGACTCTGGAGAAGCTGCAGATAGAGCCGTGAGAAGTGACTCTGGAGAAGCTGCAGATAGAGCCATGAGAAGTGACTCTGGAGAAGCTGCAGATAGAGCCATGAGAAGTGACTCTGAGAAGCTGCAGATAGAGCCATGAGAAGTGACTCTGGAGAAGCTGCAGATAGAGCCATGAGAAGTGACTCTGGAGAAGCTGCAGATAGAGCCGTGAGAAATGAATGCAGCTGATTATTTAATGTTTTTAGAGGCAATAATTGAAGCTTAGTGAGTTCCAGGTTCAATATGTGTATGGTAGGAAAAATAAGTGTTCACCAAACGGGCAGCGTGGAAGGTATGAGCAGCCGAACCTCCCTCCCAGAGTATGTCAGCTGGGAGTCGAAACGTTTAGTATTGCTTCAAATGTAATACACCGATGCATTTTAACTTCATGGAAACATTTTCAGCTGAGACGAAAGTGAAAAGCACGTCCGCCCGAATAGGGACTTGAACCCTAGACCCTCAGATTAAAAGTCTGATGCTCTACCGACTGAGCTATCCGGGCTCTGCCGACCAGACGCACAGAAAAACTATAAAACGGGAGAGATCTGGTGACAACTCCGCTTGACATTTGTTACATCGCCGTGACACTAACAACCGTCTGCGTCGATAAAGATGGAGCTTTGAAAGCAGTGACTTGTTAGCCGTATGCTAATTTAGCTCTGCTAACTCATCCAGCTCTTTTGTGTATTTAATTGTATTTATTCGTATACATCTATGTTTTTTTAACCCGTGCGTCCCCTCTGTGACGCTGGGAGGGTCTGTAGCAGTGGCTTCCTGTTGGGGTCAGGGTTCATTTCAAGATGCTATTCATTGCTTTTAGGTAGCCTCCCCCTTTTCCCTAACCCTTCAGGCTCCGAGGTGAACGTTTGAGTGTCGGTGTTTTATGCCCGGCCCGCTTGCCTCCCGTCGTTGAGGCACTGCGAGGGGTTCTGCTCCTCTGGCTCCGTGTGCGGTTCCGTCTGAGGTCCCAGCTGCAGAGAAGGGTTCTCCGTCTTCAGGTTCCTCAGGAGTTTGACGAGGGGCCGGAACACCGTCCCGTCGCCGGCCCTCCAGCGCAGAACCCCGATGGAGAGAGGCAGACCCTTCAGGCGGGACAGAACCGCGCCCGCCTGCCAAACACAAGTTATTCAAAACAGACATTTTATAACATCCGTTTGCAACTTAAAGAATGTCTTTACCGGAAGGTTTAAAGGGCTGTGAGAAAATGTTGAGGTTTAAGAAAGTGTAATTAGACATTAGCCTTCGGAATGTGGAGGAGGAGAGGTTCAACTGGTTTCTAATGTAAACACAGAGCAACAGTGTATTTGTTGAGGGTGTGACGGGCGAGTGCTCTGAACCGTGAATCAAAAGACAACACAGAATGAAAACATGAAAACCACAGGGCTCAGATATATCCAGAGCCCTGTCTCTGATTGGCTGAAACACCAGACAGATCATTGCAGCATTACCCATAACCCCCTCTGTTTCACCCCCAGTGCTGATTCTCTGTCTGTTACTTGAAGAAGAGGGGACACATGTTGATGAAGAAAAGACATGGAGAAGAGGGGACACATGTTGATGTAGAGGAGACATGAAGAAGAGGGGACACATGTTGATGTAGAAGAGACATGGAGAAGAGGGGACACATGTTGATGTAGAGGAGACATGAAGAAGAGGGGACACATGTTGATGTAGAAGAGACATGGAGAAGAGGGGACACATGTTGATGTAGAAGAGACATGGAGAAGAGGGGACACATGTTGATGTAGAAGAGACATGAAGAAGAGGGGACACATGTTGATGTAGAAGAGACATGAAGAAGAGGGGACACATGTTGATGTAGAAGAGACATGAAGAAGAGGGGACACATGTTGATGTAGAAGAGACATGGAGAAGAGGGGACACATGTTGATGTAGAAGAGACATGAAGAAGAGGGGACACATGTTGATGTAGAAGAGACATGGAGAAGAGGGGACACATGTTGATGTAGAAGAGACATGGAGAAGAGGGGACACATGTTGATGTAGAAGAGACATGGAGAAGAGGGGACACATGTTGATGTAGAGGAGACATGAAGAAGAGGGGACACATGTTGATGTAGAAGAGACATGGAGAAGAGGGGACACATGTTGATGTAGAAGAGACATGAAGAAGAGGGGACACATGTTGATGTAGAAGAGACATGGAGAAGAGGGGACACATGTTGATGTAGAAGAGACATGAAGAAGAGGGGACACATGTTGATGTAGAAGAGACATGAAGAAGAGGGGACACATGTTGATGTAGAAGAGACATGAAGAAGAGGGGACACATGTTGATGTAGAAGAGACATGGAGAAGAGGGGACACATGTTGATGTAGAAGAGACATGAAGAAGAGGGGACACATGTTGATGTAGAGAGACATGAAGAAGAGGGGACACATGTTGATGTAGAAGAGACATGAAGAAGAGGGGACACATGTTGATGTAGAGGAGACATGAAGAAGAGGGGACACATGTTGATGTAGAGCTGAGAAGGGGACACATGTTGATGTAGAAGAGACATGGAGAAGAGGGGACACATGTTGATGTAGAAGAGACGTGAAGAAGAGGGGACACATGTTGATGTAGAAGAGACATGGAGAAGAGGGGACACATGTTGATGAAGAAGAGACGTGAAGAAGAGGGGACACATGTTGATGTAGAAGAGACGTGAAGAAGAGGGGACACATGTTGATGAAGAAGAGACATGAAGAAGAGGGGACACATGTTGATGAAGAAGAGACGTGAAGAAGAGGGGACACATGTTGATGTAGAAGAGACATGAAGAAGAGGGGACACATGTTGATGTAGAAGAGACATGAAGAAGAGGGGACACATGTTGATGTAGAAGAGACATGAGGAAGAGGGGACACATGTTGATGTAGAAGAGACGTGAAGAAGAGGGGACACATGTTGATGTCCTGTAATAACTGTATGCACCTGTCCGTTCTTTGAGTTCCTCAGCGACGTCCCGTTGATCTCGTCTATAATGTCTCCAGGACGGATGAAGTTGTCGACGTGCGCCTGACCGCCGGGCGTCAGATCGAGGACGAAGACGCGTCCGCTCAGATACCTGAGGGACGGAGACAACGAGGATAAATAAAGCATCTTATTTAATGGAAATAAAGGTCTTTGAAAGAGAAGGAAATACAAACCTGAGCACGAGGCCGACCTCCCGACACGGCACCACCTCGTACTTCTCACACACCTGCAAGGAATTCACTCCATCAATCCAAATGTCCTCATTTCACGAGATGATTTCTCCATGTTTCTCTCTCTCGTCTCTCTCTCTCTCTCTCGCCTCTCTCTCTCTCTCGCCTCTCTCTCGTCTCTCTCTCTCTCTCTCGCCTCTCTCTCTCTCGTCTCTCTCTCGTCTCTCTCTCTCTCTCTCTCGCCTCTCTCTCTCTCTCGTCTCTCTCTCGTCTCTCTCTCTCTCTCGCCTCTCTCTCGTCTCTCTCTCTCTCTCTCGCCTCTCTCTCTCTCTCGCCTCTCTCTCGTCTCTCTCTCGTCTCTCTCTCGTCTCTCTCTCTCTCGCCTCTCTCTCTCTCTCTCTCTCTCTCTCTCTCTCTCTCGCCTCTCTCTCTCTCCTCTCTCTCTCGCCTCTCTCTCGCCTCTCTCCTCGTCTCTCTCTCGTCTCTCTCTCTCTCTCTCTCTCTCCTCTCTCTCGTCTCTCTCTCTCTCTCTCTCGCCTCTCTCTCGCCTCTCTCTCGCCTCTCTCTCCTCGTCTCTCTCGCGTCTCTCTCTCTCTCGTCCCTCTCGTCTCTCTCTTGTCCCTCTCGTCTCTCTCTCTCTCTCTCTCGTCCCTCTTGTCTCTCTCTCGTCCCTCTCGCTCTCTCTCTCGTCCCTCTCGTCTCTCTCGCATGCTTATATTGCAGCAATGGCAGCTTTCTACATGCAGCATCTGTGCATAGTGTCTCAGCCCGACAGCCCATTTGGAGGGTCTGATTCACAGCCTGCATGTCCCCTCAAACATTAAGAGTTAGATCCTGGAGAAGAATGTGTGTTCTTTTACCGGCAGGATCCAGCTCTCGTCCAGGAAACTGCAGTTCTGTGTGAAGAGATCAGAGCAGGACGTTAAGGCATACAAAGACATGTGAGAGAGGTTTCCACCAGATGACAGCAGTGCAGCCATGTGGCGTTCAGTCTGTCGGGGATTGACTCGTTCTCGTTCACGTCCCGATCGGACCCAAGAATACGGAGTGTGGACTGGTACTGGAGAGGGGCCAGGTCACCTCCTGGGCCACTGCCGAAGTGCCCTTGAGCAAGGCACCTAACCCCCAACTGCTCGCTGGCGCCGGCTAGACTGGCTGCCTCCGCTCTGACCTCTCAGCTGCATGTGTGTGTGTTTGTGTGTACATGATGTAAAAAGTGTGTATTGTATAAAAACGTGTGTGTGTGCGACAGAGTGGACTTTCAGTTTTTAAAATATCTTCTTCTTCATTTACTAAATTACAACTTTGACGTACTTGTACTTGACAAAAATATAATATAATATTATATTTCACAACCTCCTATCCTACCCACCACTTCTGGTTACGCTTAACATCAATAATAATAATAATACATTGTATAGACTCAAAGACGCTTTAATAGGGGAGGGTTAGGATGGAGTGCAAAGAGAACAAGGGAAGAGTGCCGGAGTCGCAGAGATCTAAAGAATGCTAAGTAGGAAAAGACACCGTTGCAGTTTTTTTTAATGGCTATAAATAAAGTTTTTAAACCCACCTCCATGTCCAGTTTGAAGTCCATGTTTGCGAGGACGAGCAGCAGAGACATGAACGGCTCTGCAGGAGGAGAACAGCGCTGAGGTTTGAACGTGTCCACACACATTTCCTCAGATCTACCGGAAACAATCAGAAGCCTCACCTAGAAACGCCTCGTTCCTGAGGATGGACACTTCCGGACTGTACCACTGCGGGGCATTAACCTCTGCATATATGTACATATACATTAATATAACATTGTTTTGGTGCATGTCTCCTAGACTCAGGGTGTAAGCAGCATTAATGTCAGAGTATATCTTGTTATACGAGGTGTTGTCGGTGCATGTCTCTGACCTCCAGGACCCGGGGGTGTGCAGCATTAATATCAGAGTATATCTTGTTATACGAGGTGTTGTTGGTGCATGTCTCTGACCTCCAGGACTCAGGGTGTAAGCAGCATTAATATCAGAGTATATCTTGTTATACGAGGTGTTGTCGGTGCATGTCTCTGACCTCCAGGACTCAGGGTGTAAGCAGCATTAATGTCAGAGTATATCTTGTTATACGAGGTGTTGTCGGTGCATGTCTCTGACCTCCAGGACCCGGGGGGTGTGCAGCAGGTGTGTGAGCAGCTGAGGGAGGACCCTGCGATGCAGCGCGAGGCGGAGCAGGAAGCGTCCTCGTCCCTGAGCCGAGAGCAGCTTCCTGCAGACTCTGGTCTGCTCCAGGACCAGGGAGAGGGAGGAGAGTCTGAGCACAGAGACATGACGTTACCGAGGACTCAGTCAACGTTTCACACGAGAGAAAGGAAAAGAAACGAGGCGTTTTTGCTCCTTTTTGGTACCAATCAGAATCAGAATCAGAGTTGGATGACGATTTTAGTTTTCACTTCATAACATTGTAAATTGCATGAAATTATGAGCTGTATTATGTGTGTGTGTGGATGTGTATGTGTGTGTGTGTGTGTGTGTGGTCTAGCATTACTATACTTGTGGGGACCTAAATCTGTTTACACAGTCACGTGTGGGGACTGGCTTCCCTTATGGGGATAACTTGGAGGTCCCCATGAGGGGGGTCATTAATTTTAGGGTGAAGACTTGGTTAGGGTTAGGGTTAGGTTAGGGTTAGGCATGTGCTGGTTATGGTTAAGGTTAGGGTTAGGGTAAGGTTAGGGTTAGGCATGTGTTGGTTAGTTAGGGTTAGGGGTTGTAGGATAAGTCTCCAGGAAATGCATGTAAGTCAATGTAATGTCCCCTGAAGTGATGTATACATGGTGTGTGTGTGTGTGTGTGTGTGTGTGTGTGTGTGCGTGTGTGCGTGCGGACCCAGGAAGAACAGCCAATGCTAATGCTAGTGCTAATGGGGATCCTAATAAAGCATAGGAATCAGAATCGAGTTCATCGCCGGGTCCGGTCGCTCATACGGAATGAGCGCCGGCCTCTTGGTGCAGAGATGAGCAACACCAGGAGAGACGAGTGGGAGCTGCAGGAGAAGGGTGACTCCAATACATAATCATGCTGTTCCTGCCAACTTCACTACGATCTTTTTCCTAGAACTACGATTTACTTTCAAGGAAAGTATCATTATTTATTTATATCACTTTTTGCTTTTCAGAAAGGTGTTGAGTTTCATGTTTTACAGAACGTCTTATGCTCAGTGTATTTTAACATGTAAAGTTACCTGCCGCAGGCGTCTTTGTGGTTCAGCTGCTCGAAGCAGTGCCAGTAGTCTCTGTGCACGAGGCTGAGCACCGGCTCTGAGGAGAAGCAAACACAGGGAACTATAATATCAAATCAACCATAACATTACTTCTACCATAACCCTGAAGCAGGTGGTTTTTGTTACATCTTCCGTCTGTTGTGAGACAAAGACTCAATATGAACTGTTTTATTAAAACCGATTTAAATTTAATTATTTGTATTTAACATTTTAATAACCTTAAACCGTGCTTTAAATACATATTTGTTATTCTGTAATGAAAGAAACTGACGTCCCAACAGGGTATTCCCCTCTTCTATGTATATATTATAATATGTCCAGGTCTATGTGTGTGTGTGACTCACGCTGCAGCCCCTTCCTCAGCAGCAGCTCCAGCAGCTCGCAGCAGGAGGCCAGGTGGGGGCTGCTGTCCGTCACCAGCCCCCCCTCTGACTGAAGGCTCAACACACACACTGTGAGGAAAAACAACGACACACACACACACTCTGTCATCCTGCAGGGAAACGGCTCCTCCTGAAACCTGTTCACTGTTTCATCCTCGCGACACGCCCATTGACCTGGGCTCCTCCATCAATGCAACATGTATCAGAAAACACAAACATACACATAAAAGGTGGTGCAAGAAGTCTGTATGTAAACAGAATATGATACATGTACAAGAAGAGAATATGAAATGACATAATGTACATTAAGACACAATTCAATGATAACTCGCCTATACGTCTGTCCGCCTCCGCACGGTCTGTGCTACATGGAGCGTATTGTATTAATCCGACATCTTTTCTCCCGCACTATCTGCACATCGGGCTTTCAACTAAATCCGGCACTGTTTGTATTCCTGCTCCGTTTCTTCTGTCACTATTTGTCTTGGTTGTTCACATGTTTCATTCATGATATTACGTTGCACTGTTGGAGGAGTCTGGGACTTAACATGTGCATTGCCATATTTACACTGAAGATGTGCAAATGACAATAAAGTCTGAATCTTGGACATCTTGAACCAGCCTGATCACCATCGCCCTTTTTTCTCACACCGTGCAGAAGATGGGAAACCCCGGCGAAAATACGATAAGAACGCGGCTGCTTTTGCATGATAACAACCCCCTATATAATCCAACACGAGCCCTTTTGAATGATGCATTTATGAATATGCTTCCTTACCTTTCAGAGTGCCGAGCAGAGGGTCTTTAGGAGCCATGATGCTGCAGCAGCTGTCATTTAAAGAGTCCCTGTAATGACGCTTCCGCGAGACATACCGGGACACAGGGCTGAAATAAACACTTGAATCCTCCTCAGAATAAACGCAGGATATTAAATAATCGAACACGTGACACGCCTGTGAGGAAGTATAGATGCTTATAAATCAACATATATATCGTTATCTGAAGTGTAATTTGGTTTTAGTGACATCTGCTGTTCCGCTGCTGAATGTAAACACGGTCACGCTGCATTCGAAACGGAAGTCGTGACCTACGGAAGCCCAAAAGGCCATGATTTTAAAATGATATATAACACCCGTTTTCTCCTTATATTTGATATATTTGTTCATGTATTTAAGTCATACATTTACATTCAAAATAAATACAAAGTAGATCATGATGTACAATAGTTTATAAAGTCGCCTTATGCAGAGTAAAGAGTTTCTGTGTGTCAGCGAGTTTGTAAGCGGATTGAATGTAAAGTGGACTGATGGGGTGGGTGTGTGTGTGGGGGGGGAGGGGGGTGTGTGTGTGTGTGTTAAATGACTGAAATAATATATTAGGTAATATAAAATCATATAGCACGTTAATATTAATAACAATTAATATAATAAAAACATATATGAACGTGAGTATCTCTACCTTGGCAGTCTCGTTGAAGCTACAACGACCTCTCGCGATAAATCCGCAACCCTGCAGCCTCAGTGGATAAGAGTGCGAGCTGTGCCTCTCATTCCGAGCAGCCGAAGAATTCTCCGCGATAATGCATACAAATAAAATGTATTATTTGAACTCCAGTTTTGTTTTTGCACGTTTATTCTGTTGTTTATATGCTCCATTTGAGTCATATTTAATATGTTTCTATTAGAAATAAGATGAGAACCTCCACCAAAATGCATTTGACTTTTTAGGAAATCACGGTTAAAATAAAACATGATTTCATTTTCAGTGATAGGAACACCATAACCTTTATTCAGCATATTCATGTGTGAAATCTGCTACTGTTTGCCACCCACTGCCTTCTCTCTTTGTATAGCTTTCGAAGTGTAACGCTTTGGAGGTAGGCTTGCATATCATTTAATTACAGGCCTATTAAGATGATCCTGATCTGGATCACTGTGGTTTTGCTACACAAGCTTTTGGGGACAGATTTAAATGCTTGAGAAATTAAAATGGTAGTGATTACTGGAAAGTTATCCACATCTCATCACCACGTTGTCACTGCGACGAGAGAGCGCTGCTCTCATATCATTTCAATGGGTATGTTAACTTTCTATTCTTGTGTGTTTTTGTATGTTTTGAGCTGGGGTCAACTCATCATACAAAGTTCAAAACAACAGATCAAGCCAGAAATCAGTATATAGCTATGTTAGCTAGCTAGCTGACAGCAGATCTGTTATTAATTTAGTTTGAGTGACGTAATATTGCAAGTAAAATGAAGGAAAAATATACATTTGAGTTAAATAAGATAAATAAATATACTACTTATAATTTACAAAATATGCTTAACCTATAATATACGTACTTACATTTGTATTGAACCATTCTACTTCAACAAAAGAAGCACAAGCTTTTGAGAATCAAACTTTATTTATGTAGCACAACATCCACAATGTCATCAGCAAAGAAAAGAAAAAGACAATAAAACCCACAATTAGGTTACAAAAGTTACAAACGCTGTGAAATTCATCTCACAATGCAGAAACACACTCCTCAATGTCACACATGTAGCCTACTGATATGAAATCGGAGCAGAATTCTTCCTAGTGATTTCATAATCACTGAGGTGAGGGCTATTGGTCTGTAGTCCTCATGTTCCCTTGGGCAGCGGTTTGATGTGTGAAGTGTTCCATGACAGAGGGATGGTGTGCGTGTCAATAGAAGCCTGAAAGATGGGTTGCCATCATAGTCTGGGCCACCACTGGGATAATTGGGTCCCCTATTAACATTTGCTCCCGTTTAGGATGATGGGCGTCATAGCCATAAGGCGCATTCACACTGCGGTACTTTTCCCACAAAGGTTCATGCGAACTCTTTTGTTCGCATGAATCGCGTTCACACCAGAGAAAGTCCCTGAGGGAGGATTAGGCAAATGAAGCCGCTGACGTCACTTCTTCTTCTTCTGCTTTGGGTTTACTGGCAGGCCGCAACCCACTTCACGGCGTATACTGCCGCCCGGAGGCCCCGGCCGGAAGTCCCCGGAGTTGGGGAAGGCTTCAGTAGCAGCTGCTGGGAGTCCCAGCAGCTGCTACTGAAGCCTTCCGAGTAAATCTCCAGAACGCCGACACCTCCTCATCTCCACCGCTCCCATGTTTTATTTTGTGTTGCGATAAGTTAGTCTCTCTGCGTTTCTGCGCTGGGCTAATGCTAATGCTAATGCTAATGCGAGGATAATAAAATGGCGGCTTCGCAAAACTTTTGGGAGTGTTACGGGGCGTGGTTTGCAATTCGCCCAGCCGATCAGACATATAGCTCTTTTCTCACAAGAGAGCTGCTCCAAAGTCCCTGCTCTCCAGCATGCTCTCTAGCATGCTCTCTAGCAGGGACTTTCGAGCGGGTAAAAAGGTTCACATGAACTACTTTTAGTACCGGCTCTTTTTGGTGTGAACCTTTATATATACAGTCTATGGTGTGAACGCGATCATGAACTAAGTTCACATGAACCTTTGTGGGAAAAGTACCGCAGTGTGAACGCGCCTATAGGCTATACAAGTCTTACCCAAGGCTGAATCATAAACTAAAATGTATATGTAGCATAAAGGGTTACGTCCTTAGCTGGCTAATACGTAGCAAGCTAAGCTACCAAGCACACAAACACCTGCGAACGGGGTTAACATGTATCATATTATCATTTTAGACTTCGTGGAAGTTCTGTTAGTACAATCACAGCACGACATTTTAATCTGGTATTTGTAACAATATTCCCTAAAAGGCACAATCACCACGAACACGGCTAAAGCTAAAGGGTCAAGCACAGTACTATGACTAACTAACGTTGTAGCCTCTATGGTTGTAGCCTAGAAGAGTGGACAAGTTGTTTTTATTTATTTATTATTTCAGTGGAACAATCCAGTTTTTGTTAACATTAACGCTTTCTTCTCTTTTTCTTGTGTTACTAAGATACTTTTAGACACACTTTGGTGTATGCAACACTTGTTCAGATAAACAAGGTTTTTTCTTTTCTGATAAACTTACATATTTTAGTTATTTTATGTTACCAAGATACTTTGAGATACACCCTGATGTACGCAACACTTAACAAAGGGTATAATATGAAGCACTTGGTAAGGAAGGGGTTTTTCTTTAAGGGTGCAAAACTTTAGAACAGGGTAAAATATTCATTAATTTGTATTGAATTGAGTTTTATTTTTTTGATTTTCAACATACTATATGACTTTTCCATATTTCTGACATACTATACTTTTTTGACTTTTTTCTGGAGAATCTTGACAAAACTATTACTTGTTCTTAAATGATGACCTATTGCTGGAGATGAGATGAAAAAGCTACAACGCTTAAAGACCTTTTTTGTAAAAACTCTCAATTCTATAATTGACTCCCACCATTCAACGCAATAAGCCCCACCCTCCACTCAGCAAATCATCTAAAACGAAGGACCTCGCTAAGACGACCGTTGTAAACTAGCCATGGAGCAGAGAAAAGCCAAGACTCCCCCCGCGAGTTGCAGCCAGGAACAGACTCCTGAACTACCATCATCACCACCAAGGGGGAAACCCGAATCTTGCAATACTATTGCTGCTGATTCTGCTCCTTGGGCCAAAACGTCTCTGTTTATGGACACAGTGAAAGCGGTGTTGGTTGATATTGTGGAGAGGGTGATACATCGGTACAGAGAAGAAATATGCAACGGGTGCCGAGTCAGTCACCCCGGCCAGAGGCAACACGATTTTCTGAATGACATGTCCGATTTTTACTTCAGAAACAATTACAACGCGTTAATGAAAAAACTCTGGCTCACCAACTTCATGACTGAGATCGACCAGACTCTTAATGATAAAGACATTTTCACGGATGATTGGAGTATCCAAGGCGCTTCGGAGGCTTTTCTTCACAATCTCAAAAATTGCAGACGCCTCAAGGAGAGACTTGAAAAGATCCATGCCGAGTTGGATGGAGAAGAAGAAGACTAACAAACAGCAGTCGGATGGAGAAGCCAGGGACTTGTTCGATACATTGACTTTTTTCTTTAAGTAAAATAAAAATGGGAAACTACTATGCAAAACGCTCTGTATATATTGATCATAATGTAGTCATTACCCGTTTAATAAGTGTGATGATGGGGACGATTGAAAACAGAACGAGTAGTGACCCCCTGTGTAAGCAGAATGGCCGAAGTTTGTAAACTAGAAGACATTTTGGATATCGTTCGTTCTGGCAGTACTAGTCCGGGTCATTGGGAAAACGATTGTAAACGAAACATTTAAAGTGGTCCTGGAATCTTCATTTCCGAAACATTCTGTAACATTATCTCAGAAATGAAACAAACATCAAAAGTGTATCATGTGCTCTCATTGCATGCTCTGTTTGTAGATGTAATGCATCTCTGCGTCGAAAACAGCATACACGTGAATATTTTGACTGAAGTGAAAAAACCTCCATCACGATATCTCCAGTAATATGGGGAATGCTAAGCTGGAGACTGTCCTGGGGATGCTACAATCAGTATAACTATTGATTTTGTGTGTGAAAAAATAAAAAAGTGTTTTTTACATCTAAAAACTGTTGTCATCATTATAGCAAGGGAGCGTGTCTGATACATGTGTATTACAGTCCTTCTTGTTGTGTTTTTCAGTGTTTTCTGTGTGTCTGTACACACAAAGCACACTTCATTATCTACTTTTCAGCTTTTATACACAAAGTGTATCTTTCAGTAACTTTACCAGAGAATTTAAGCATAAATCTGTCAAATGTTCAAAACAGCCTTGTTTCACTGAAATACCCTCAAAATGACAAACTGCCAATAAGAGTCAGAATCCTAACGAAATCTCCTCAAACAGAGTACTTTCTACAGATGAAGCCTCCCACTCAACGCAATATGTCCCACCCACTCAGCAAATCATATAAAACTAAGGACGACCGTTGAAAACTAGCCATGGATCTGAGACAAACCAAGTCTGATGTAGCCTGCCCTTATTATCACCAGGATAACGGATATGGGCTTAATGACTGGATGTTACAAAGTAGGGGAGAGGATGTTCCCGAAGAAGAGCTCTCGTCCATAACATATCCATGTAAGGTCTTTAGGACAAAAGAGGACCATGATAACATGACATATGAAGAATATCTTTCTTTAAAAGATGGTATTATAGATAACCTTTATAGAAACAGTATATCTCATGCCACTCGCCAAGATCGCAAACGACAATTAGCAGAAAAGAATAGAAAAAGTAAAGAAAAACGAAGAAAAACTAAAAGCAAACGCAGAATGCGAACGAAAAGAAAAGGACCATAGGACGCAAAACTAAAAAGACAAAAAGAAGGAAGGTGAAAAGAAAAAGAAACAAAGTGAAGAAATGTAAACTAGAGGATGGCGTTGTAGAGCCATTACCGGATCATAATAATCTTATAGATCATCTCCCGCTAACCGACTGCTGCGAATGTGTTGAACAAATACCAAAAGCAATGGCAGAGCTTTGCTTCAGTATAATGAGAGAAAAAGCGCGATACTGTGGAATTGCCCAAATTGGCGACAGTGCCAGAATATGTATTAAAAGACTGTTGGAGGATCTCTATTCTAGTGTCGGTTGTCATGACAGCGAAGGATACGCCAAAACGTGTGACGACATAGACAAAGCTTTTGAAGACAATTATATGGTACCTGTCCTTACAGCTAAACAAATCCTACGCCAGGTATTCAACAGACCACAAGAAGCACAAGAAGCCCCAGAAAGGATTACATTCAGAGCTAATAATGGAGAAACCGAAGAAGAAGCAAAGCAGATTATAATCGTTGCGGGTGAAAGGATAGAGAATTTACATGTGATGTTAATGCATTTATCTGATATAAAAAATGCATTCGTATACTTCCAAGAGACCCCTAAACATCTACTTGGGCTGTGTGAATTGAACGATAAACCGATCACTGTCAATGAAACGCGGAGAGAAGCAGCAGTGCAAATCGTTAAGTCTATTACCTTGTATGCACTACGACACTAACTGGGTAAAATGTAATATGTTTCTATGAATTGTGTTGAATGTTGTGTTTTTCAATTAAACAACCATTACAAGATGAAAATGTGTTTTATTTTTTTTGCTTTCATATATAGTAATAGTATTGTAAACGAAACATTTATAGTCTATCATGTGCTTTCATTGTATGCTCTGTTTTTTGACATTGCTTTTGGTATTTGTTCAACACATTCGCAGCAGTCGGTCAGCGGGAGATGATCTATAAGATTATTATGATCCGGTAATGGCTCTACAACGCCATCCTCTAGTTTACATTTCTTCACTTTGTTTATTTTTCTTTTCACCTTCCTTCTTTTTGTCTTTTTAGTTTTCCGTCCTATGGTCCCTTTTCTTTTCGTTCGCATTCTGCGTTTGCTTTTAATTTTTCTTCTCCTTTTCATGTTGCTTTTTCTTCGTTTTTCTTTACTTTTTCTATTCTTTTCTGCTAATTGTCATTTGCGATCCCATTTGTATTATGTTTTTTTCCCTAATAAAGCCACCTGAATTCATTTTGTCTCCATAACTTTTATTTTTATTTTTTACATTTTGTAACAATCTTAAAACATTTGTAGAGAACAAACACTGTGGTTAAAATGAGTGTCTTTATGATGTCTCTCACACAGTTGGTATTTTTCACAAAATTCATTTTTAAACACATCTTCTTGATACAGAGACAACCCCGACATTCTTTTTACATAGGTAGAATACACAATGTTTTTCTTTGAGGGGTCCTTAGTTTAAAATGATCTGGTGAGGAGGGTGTGACTTGTTATGTTGAGTGGGAGGCGGAGTCCTCTGTAAAAGTGAGAGTCTTTTTCACCAGTATAATGTCCATCGATGTCTGACTCTGTTTAAAAAGTTCTTTAAGCTTTGTAGCTTTTCAGCCAAGCAGTCAATGGCACCCGCACTGCTGTCTGAAATACTCCACATGTAGAGTTAAAATTCTCCAAAACAAAATCATCAGAGGGGTCCTTCCCCAGCGTTTCCAAATGGCTTGCACGGTAATACCATCGCCCCGATGGTCCGCTTTTAGTTTCCCAGACGGCGCTTGTCAGGACTCTTCTCACTTCTGGCAGCGGGGAAATAACTCTTTCTTCCTCCACATTGAGGGGCGGCGGTGAAATCTCTTCTTTGATCTTGCATGCTGTCTATGTTTCTTTGCTTTTCTTTGCAAATATCTTGTACACCGCTGGTTCCATTATGGTTTCTTGATGCACTACTTCTTCCGGTACCGTGGTTGCGTGAAAGTCTCTGGAAGACACCAGAGTTAACACAGCCCAATCTGTTGAGGTCAGTGTCGCTTTAACACTGCGGGGTCCGTACGTTTCTCCATTCTTCAGATTGTAGAAATGCAGTTCATTCGCCATATAGTTGAACACATAACCCCAAACATCGCCATTTTTCAGAGTCCATTCTTCATGAAGTTCTTCGGCTGGAGGCATCTGAACCCGGCACAGATATTGCATTAATTTCTTGATTGGCGCTCCGGACTGATGGCTGTACGTTGTCACAGGCGTCTCGCTGATTAAACCCATATCTATGCTTCTCTTGGCCATTTTTCCTTTTTGAAAAGTGCCTTGGTGATTGGAAATGACTGGCCTGTTATTTAGTTTGAGCGTATTTATTTTCATCTATTTCCATCCCCTTACTTTTAAATGATCTGGTGAGGAGGGTGGGCCATGTTATGTTGAGTGGAGGCAGAGCCCTTGTACAAGCTGAAGGCTTCATGGAGTGAAATGCAGCAGAAACACACATTCTTTATGGGTATTATCCCTAGTACAACCTCACACAAACTTAATATTGGGTTTCCTTATAGTGGTGTAAAGTAATTATAAAAAGACAAAGATCATGTTTTTAAAATTGTTTTATTATTTCCCCTCTTCAGAGAGACTTTTCTTATATAGTTAGTAAAAAAGTAATTACACATTAGTTCACAGTCGCTACAAATAAAAAAGAGAATATCCTCAGGTATCACTAATAAACAATATTACGACTTTCTGAGATATTTTCACACAATATACTTGTAACTTGTTTTTTTTAATAGGGCTTCAATATATTGTGCATGTCATGCATAAACACGGTGTCATCTTTCTTGAAACTGTCCGTTTTACAAAAGAGTGAAGAATAATGGCTGTTTTCTGCTTCTTCATCCTCTGAATTTTCCTCCCCCGTCCCTCTTCCTTCTCATCGCATAGATAGTGTTCTAAATCTGCCTACTTTCCCTGCACTTTTGTGTATAAAAGCTGAAAAAAGTAGATAATGAAGTACTTTGTTTTAGTAGATTTCGTTAACCCCCTGAGGCAGTCCAAAAACTAAGAATCTGTCTCTTAACCCACCATCCCCCGAGAGCCATAACATACTCAACTCCCTACAGCAGCTCGGGTGTGAACTCCCGTACAGAATGTCAGTCACTGCGTAAAACTTCTTTAGTTTTGGTCGATGTGAGTGCTCGTATATCCTGAAATCGTTTTGAATGTTGCCAGTTTTTGAATGATTTTAATAGTTTGTTTTACTTCGCATATTGACTGGCTAATGTGCCATTTTATTTGTGTTTTACAGCTGTATTTGTCTGCCTTTCATGTCTGTGTTTTATATGTTGTAACTTTGTACATGCTGCCCTTCTTGGCCAGGTCACTCGTGGAAAAGAGATTTTAATCTCAATGAGTTTTTTTACCTGGTTAAATAAAGAATATATTATTATATTATATATATATATATATATTATATATATATATATATATATTAGTGACACTCTACAGATTTGTGTGTAATTCACTCACAAAGGAACTGTAAGATACAATTTAATGGATGCAAACCTATAGTTAATAAAAGTAATTATACATTAGTTCACAATCCTACAACTAAAGGAACTGTAAGATACACTTTTTATGTATGCAAAACCTGTCATTTTGGAGAAACCATCTCGAGTGAGCTATAATTTGAAAGTACACAAACTGGGGGGAATATATCCCCCTTCCTTCAGACTTCCTTACAGAGCCCCTCCTCCAACACACATGACCGGAAAGAGGCTGTACTCTGAACCCATCCCCCGATGCTGCATTAGTTTCTTGACTGGCGCTTCAGACAGTTGACTTGGTAAGCTGAATTGTCTGTCTTTTTTAAATTTAGTTTTGAGCATATCTCTATACACTGGTCGTAGCCTAGTCATTTATACAGAGGCTTTCATCAGTATGAAATTACACATCACATCAAAGGGCAGGCATCAAAGGCTAATTAGATTAGACAACAAAGGGCTCTGAGGGGGAGGGGTCAAAGAGACTATCTTATTCAATACATCAAAAGACCTATACAACAAAGGGACTGCCTGGGGGTAATCTAATTGCGGGGCAATTACTCCACTCTCGGGGTCAGGGGTCAAATACCTTAGTCAATACAACAAAAGACCTATACAACAAAGGGGGTGCCTGGGGCTAATCTAATTGCAGGGCAATTACTCCACTCTCAGGGTCAGGGGTCAAATACCTGAACTATCTTAATTGATACAACAAAAGAATCACGCCGGGGGGGCTTTCACGCCAATCTGACATCAAAGAATGGGAGGCGGGTCATAGGAGGCGGGACTTAGCTCATTGGCCAATGGGAGACGGACTTAGCTCATTTGCATAATCGGGGGCGTGTCCACCTGTCACTTTCTATGCATACTAATGTGATTGAAACAGTATGATTACTACTACTCAGGGGGGGAGGGTCTTCTTGATAAGGAAATACGCTTATTATGATATACACAGAACTTAAGATTCACTTTCATATGCATAGATTAGTGTTTATAAAATGTACCAAGAATAATAATATTGTTGACCAAGAAATCCTCTTTGCAGCTTTGCATACAAGATGTATCTGTGGGGAAAGTGTTGCAGTCAAAAAACCTTGGGAGTTTAATATTAATTTAGATTTCACAAAACAACATAATTAAAACTACAACATAATATAAAACACTTTCTTAACATAAATAACAACAACTGGCCCTCAGAGTAAAGTCAGGTCTCTTTATTGAAGAACAGAGTGAACATATCCAGGTGTTGAAGTGTTACAGGGATCTGATGTTGCTTCATCTTTATAACCATCAGCAATATTTCCAACTACATGGTGTTAACAGTGATTCTCTCAAACCAAACAAGTTCTGCAGTTTATTTCATTCATGAGCTGTGAGTTCTGCACGAAGAAGCAAATAAACAAATGCTGAAATAAGAGATAGGATATTCCCAACATAATCAAAATGATACATTTAACAAAACAGATATTCTTTGTCTTAAACTATGATTTCATATGTCATCATTCTAATGTTGATAACGCATGTCTAATCTTGTCCTGAACAGAGAACCCCACCCACACCGGTTTCATGAGAGAAAAGACTCCTCTTGTGTTCTCTAAATATAACTCGCTTTAGAAAAAGACAAAGCAAAAGCAATCGGCTCTTGAAGAACCTCATGTCCTAAAATAATGAGCATACATTCAACAGAATAAGCAACTATTTCCCCCATTGTGTTTATATGTGCTGTATTTCAACATCAGTTTTGACAGAGCGATCGCCGGATATATAATGCTTGAGTATATGTTACTACGATAGAAAGTTCCTATGAAGAAATATTGTTCAACTGTTCGTAAAGCATCGGCTTCAAACAGTTTGAGAAGATGATGAAATCAACATTTACTGATAAACACAAGTCACTTTTTTATATCCTCGTTTGTTCTGGTCCCTCTGGGTTTGAATGCATGTTTGATTCTGTGGAGCACGTTAAAGTTAGAATGGGATGTTAGTTTGCCATTTCAAACTTTAGAGCGACCAAGAAGCGAAGAGTTCTTCATCATAAGGGTGACTGTGGCTGCGAGGGAGTGCGGTTGTCTTTCAACCAGAAGGTTGTGGGTTCGATCCCAGCCCGTGCAGTCAACATGTCGATGTATCCTTGAGCAAGATACTTAACCCTGAATTGCTCCCGATGGCATGGCCAACGGTGTGTGAATGTGTATGTATCTTAGTGCATGTCCTAACATACAGTATGTAAAGCACTTTGAGGGGTCTTAAAGACTGGATAAAGCGCTATATAAGTACAGTCCATTTACCATTTACCATCATTGCCTTAGTGGGAGGAGTTGGGATATGTTGACCTCTCAGGTGTTCAACAGGTGTACCCGCTTCACACCAGACAATAACTGCACACAATGTTAATAACGACGGATGGAAATAGGAAATCTTAATAGATTACAGTGAATAAAACACTTTTAATCATAAAAGTTAAATTGTAGAAAGCAATAATAGAATGTCCCCCGTCCCTCTGGATTTGAATGCATTTTGGATTTTGAGTAGCACGTTAAAGTTAAGATGGGATGTTATAGGTTTTCATTTAAACTTTAGGCAGACCAAGAATGGCCGACTGTGTGTAGATGTGTGTGAACGTTAGGCTACTGAGCAGGTGTGTGACAGCCTCTGCCTCTATGAATGTGTGTGAATGGGTGCCAATGTAAAAGCGCTTTGATGGGTCGTAAAGACTGGAAGAGCGCTGTATTAATCCAGTTCATTTACAATTCAACTGGACACAGGTAGGCAGAGTTGGAATCTCCAGCAACGCAGAGGCCTGGGAGAAGAGGCTCAGTGAATGTGGTGCGAAAGGTGTACAGGTGAGTCAGTGTGTTAGAGGAGACTCTGTAGAAGGACAAAGTGCCAGCAGGCCAGTCCAGATACACCCCGATGCTACTGAATAAACCAGAGGGATAAGGTTCTTTCCACACCCTATTGTTGGCATGGAATGCACAAAGATTTGTTAATAGTCTGCCGAAGCTCCAGGATTCTGAATTAGAGCCGAACTTGCTCACATCTGAGCTTTGTCTCTCAGCTCCCTTGTATGAAACAGCAACAAACTCATTGCCAGTGGTGCCCCACTCTACCTCCCAGTAATGGCACCCAGATAACTTCTCTTTGCACAACACCTGTGGCCATGAGCTATACCTCTCTGGGTTAGAAGGATAATCCTGCGATGCTCCACTTGTTGCCTTTTTGTTTCCGTCAGACAGAGTGAGAAGGTTGTTGGCAGTGTTTGGGTCCAGGTTGAGATCACAGGCATCTGATGGAGAAAACATAACAAGGTATCTCATCAGTAACTTTGATGGTCAAACTGCTGGAGAACTCATATCTTTGACTTAAAAAAGCTTGACTTACACCAGATCAGATCTCTCTTGTCTGTGATGGTCTCCACAGAAGGAGCTTTGGACGTTGAAAGTCTTCAGTGACCAGCTGGCCTTTCCTGTAGTGGTAGATGCTTGCTCCTTTGTATTTGGGATTGGTTTTGGCCGTTATGAGGACACGGAATTGGCTGTTGTTCTTCAGCGCTTTGGAAGCACCCTGGAGAAATGTGGCTTTTTCTCTCATTGTGTTCAGAACTTCATCGGAGTAGTACCACTCCTCTTCATGGGTACTTCCAAACTTGTTTGATTTCAAGAAGTCAGCCATCTCATCAAGGTAGATATCACCCTTTGGCATGGAGGTGAACACAAAGCACAGAACATCCTCTACACCTGAAGCAAGGACCTCTCTGTCCAGCTCGTTCTGGTTCAGGACGATCGTTACTCCCTCCATGGTGGCGACAAACGACTTGATGATGTTGATTTCTCTCTCTTTGTGATCCAGCCACTTGTTTAGTTTTTCATGGCTGAAGGGTGACTTGTGCCTGTCTTCAAAAACTTTTTCCAGTGAGCTCTCATCTTCCTTTCCTTCACGGATGGAGGGAAGTTTCTCTGCCATGGCTTGCTGGATGTTGGTTTTATAATAACCACACAGTTTGAGGAAAGTGCTCAACTGTTTGTGAAGCACGGGGAAACTCTCTACCACTTTGTCTCCCAGAGAATCGTTGCATCTCATTCTTATTTCCTTTAAATCTTCCAAAACATCTTGGGCCTTCATCACTAGTCCGATGCTGATCCCCGTCATCAGCTCAGGAGCTTTGGGATCAAACAGTTTCAGTGGCATCAGCCAGACCTTCACTGGGCACCGATTCTCTCCCATCTGTTCCCAGTAGCTGTGGAAGTTCTACATAGGTCTGCACTGCCTCTTTAAATGTTGCTGGGATGCTTTCAAGAATGAAGTCTCCGTGGAATTTGCAGGAGAAAGTGTCGGTCAGGGCTTTCTCTGTAGGCGTCAGCTTGATGTCAACCTTCCCCTCAACATCAAAAGAAGGAATCTTCTTTATCACAGCTTGCATGCTGCCCTCTATCTTCTGAACCTGGCTGGCTTCTAACTTGTGCATACAGGATGCCTGTGACTACATGCGTCGCCAAGCCCTCCTTAATAACCTCCATCTGTTCGGTGTCCAGGGTCACATCAGTAATTAACATCTGTTTGAACTTGGTGGTAGCTTTGTACTGTAAGGTCACTCTGCTCTGATTCTTGAATTTCTTCTCATCGTTCAGATATTTGGCAGATCCTCCAACTTGTATCAGTCCACTCATGAAACTGGCCTTCAGAGAAGCTTCAATGTCCATCAGAGTGGACTTGGATTCAGTGGAGTCAGAGGCAGACATTTCAAAATGATTGCTGTGCTGAGGGGTTTCAGTTGTTTTTTCTTCCAGTGTTTTATCATTCCACAATCTGAGACCTGAACAAATTGGAAAGCAAACAGTTTTTGGATCAGTTCAGGGAAAAACCTTTGTTTATATAAATTATAATAAAACTTATAATTTCAAAGCTGTGTGTGTGTGTGTGTGTGTGTGTGTGTGTGTGTGTGTGTGTGTGTGTGTGTGTGTGTGTGTGTTGCATTAGAAACGGAAGTCGTGACCTACGGAAGCCCAAAAGGCCATGTTTTAAAATGATAATAACCCCCGTTTTCTCCTTATATTTGATATTTGTTATTGTATTTAAGTCATACATTTACATTCAAAATAAATACAAAGTAGATCATGATGTACAATAGTTTATAAAGTCGCCTTGTAATGTAAAACTCAGTAGAGCAAAGAGTTTCTGTGTGTCAGCGAGTTTGTAAGCGGATTGAAAATAAAGTGGACTGATGGGGTGTGTGTGTGTGTGTGTGTGTGTGTGTGTGTGTGTGTGTGTGTGTGTGTGTGTGTGTGTGTGTGATATGGGGCAGGACCTTAATCTCACAACACAGTCAAAATAATTTTTTGTACGATATCAAAAAATGTTTCACACGTGGCCATTTTACTCTTCTGTACTCTAGCATTCGATATTTAAGAATTCTAGAGGGATATCTAAAGTGATTTCCTTTATCAGTTCTGAGATTAAAGACTTTCTGAGAACAAATATAATCGTACATACACAAAATAAGACCCCAAATAAAAAAATCGTCTTTTCTACTCTAGCATTCTGTAGATTCTGAATTCAGGATTTAATATCAACATTTTGACTTTTCCTCAGAATTCTGACTTTATTCTCAGTGAGCCAGAAAGGAAACACAATAGCCAGCATGTGTAGTTCTGGGGGGGTGTTCGATTCCAGTTTTGGATAATCTGGCGTGGTTTCGTTCCATTTCACACAGCTGTTTGACGCTCTGCGTAACTAGACTGTAGTCCTAAACGATAGCTGGGGATTATGGGTAGTGTAGTGTCTTCGGCCATCCTAAACTCAGAAATGTTGACAATCGCAATGATGCTCGAAATGTCCCTTATAGGCCTACGTCTGTTTCCGGTTATTTTTATTTTGAAATCCAGTTCCTGACGGACGCCAAAAAAGCCGAGATTATGGAATCAAACCAATAAATAAAAGCAAGGATAATTGTGTGTTATTGGTGAGTAAATAACAGTGTGTTATTTTGAAAAGAATAACAAATTAGAAGGAACAAAATATTTAAAAATACAGATGTCAGTATTCTGAGGCTCTGAGCCCATTTATTTTCCTCACAGCAACAAAAGTCTGAAATTATACGATTTAAAATAAAAGCAATAACTGTGGCTTGATATTGAGTAAGAACATGTTTTTATGAACCACACAGCTTCCGGTCTTCCACGACCCGACCGGAGAAAAAGACGTGCTGCAGCCTGCAGGCACGAAACACGTTACCGGTAGAAATACATTGCTTTTAAAATCGTGCTGTGCAACACGAAGAAAAGGGGCAAATCGTGTTGGTGAACACGAATCAATAGATTAAAGATCGTGTTGGTGAACACGAAATGCCGTGAGACTGGGTTGTAACACACTAACACACTAACGACTTGACTCCCAATATTCATTTAAATGATTTTATTGACTTGAAAATGATGATATTTCTTCCTCTAAGAAAGTGAAACTCCGCTCCACGGCGCACAGATGGAGCTCCGACAACAAGTGGATTTAAAATGAAGGCAGCTCTGACCAATGTTCTCTGTCCAAGTCTGCTCACAGTTTCCACAAACAAGTCCTTAAACCCTACAGAGCCCATACCGTGTTCCTGTTAGTGTTTACTTCCTGTCTCTCTGCTTCAGTTCATTTATTTGACTTCCAACACTCTGTCTTTTAACCTCTTTCTTTCTCTCCCTTGATCCTCCTCAGCAAAGATCAGTATTTTGCTAAGCAGTGGTTTGTTATAGAGTATCAATAACCTCTGAAATGTTCTTATTGACCAATCAGAATCAAGTATTCAACTAAGCCGTGTAATAAATGCATAGAAAATATAATCTACGGACAAAAGCAGTGAAAGAATATCCCGATATGCACAGGTGCACAAAGAGACAAAGAAACAACTCTCATAACACACTCAATTTAAAATGGCACGACGAGAATCAAAAGATAACTTAACAAAGTAATGTCAGGCCTGGTGAATTGTTGTAGTACGGTGACTATGATGAAAGCTTTGAGACTATGTGAAGTCTTACCTGGGACCAGTTCATCTCTCCGAGCATCATAGAGCATCCCTAGGGTGAAAGGTCGTCCCAGAGCAGCAACGTTCATGAGATCTGAGGCCATTTCTCCAACCTGTTGAGAAGAGACAGCACAGACTTCAGAGCCTGATTTAAACGTCTGTTAAGGAGTAGGAGTGATGAGAGTTAACAACACTTGGAGTCTGACTCCAATTTCCCTGCAGACACTAATCCAGCAGCTGCAGTTTCACACAGAAAAGTAAAGTTGTTATCATCATCATCATCATGATCATCATCTTTATTTAAAGAGACTCTTGGTCCATTATTACAAAACATACAACACTCAAATACAAACTAAAAAAAGGCAGCCATACCAATGTTTCCACAGAGGTGACTGGTATCGAACAGCACTGAGACACGGGATTTGAAAGCAGCATAATGACAGAGTTATGAGAAACATTCAATCGACAGATGAATTTGTACATTAGATTTCTCAAGAGAGCATGGAACGTGTTGACTCGTGCATTACAGAACATTTCACTTGCACTGCACCACCTTGGGTTTTCTAAGCAGTACACGCAAACAGTCATTATATGCAAACCTGGAGCTTCCGGAGGCTCGCCTTCTTATACTTGACCCACAAGGGGGCAGTAGAGAGAGGAGTGCAATACGCTCTAAAGAGGTTCACCTTAACCTCATCTGAACACCAAGAGAATTTTCTAGCCAACATGTTGGCTTGTATATATAAGACACACCGCTGTCTATACATGTCGTCATCATCAGCCATTTCATCTGTGATGATGTGTCCCAGATACGTGGTGTGTCAGCAAACAGACAGCAGGTACTTCGTGTTACAGCAGACAGACAGCAGGTACTTAGTGTTACAGCAAACAGACAGCAGGTACTTAGTGTTACAGCAGACAGACAGCAGGTACTTAGTGTAACAGCAAACAGACAGCAGGTACTTCGTGTTACAGCAGACAGACAGCAGTACTTAGTGTAACAGCAAACAGACGGCAGATACTTAGTGTTACAGCAGACAGACAGCAGGTACTTAGTGTTACAGCAAACAGACAGCAGGTACTTAGTGTTACAGCAGACAGACAGCAGGTACTTAGTGTTACAGCAAACAGACAGCAGGTACTTAGTGTAACAGCAAACAGACGGCAGATACTTAGTGTTACAGCAGACAGACAGCAGGTACTTAGTGTTACAGCAGACAGACAGCAGGTACTTAGTGTTACAGCAAACAGACAGCAGGTACTTAGTGTAACAGCAGACAGACAGCAGGTACTTAGTGTTACAGCAAACAGACAGCAGATACTTAGTGTTACAGCAAACAGACAGCAGGTACTTAGTGTTACAGCAAACAGACAGCAGGTACTTAGTGTTACAGCAAACAGACAGCAGGTACTTAGTGTTACAGCAGACAGACAGTAGGTACTTAGTGTTACAGCAAACAGACAGCAGGTACTTAGTGTTACAGCAGACACACAGCAGGTACTTCGTGTTACAGCAGACAGACAGCAGGTACTTAGTGTTACAGCAGACAGACAGCAGGTACTTAGTGTTACAGCAAACAGACAGCAGGTACTTAGTGTTACAGCAAACAGACGGCAGATACTTAGTGTTACAGCAAACAGACAGCAGGTACTTAGTGTAACAGCAAACAGACGGCAGATACTTAGTGTTACAGCAAACAGACAGCAGGTACTTAGTGTTACAGCAAACAGACAGCAGATACTTAGTGTTACAGCAAACAGACAGCAGGTACTTAGTGTTACAGCAAACAGACAGCAGGTACTTAGTGTTACAGCAGACAGACAGCAGGTACTTAGTGTTACAGCAGACAGACGGCAGATACTTAGTGTTACAGCAAACAGACAGCAGGTACTTAGTGTTACAGCAAACAGACAGCAGGTACTTAGTGTAACAGCAAACAGACAGCAGGTACTTAGTGTTACAGCCAACAGACAGCAGGTACTTAGTGTTACAGCAAACAGACAGCAGGTACTTAGTGTTACAGCAAACAGACAGCAGGTACTTAGTGTTACAGCAGACAGACAGCAGGTACTTAGTGTTACAGCAAACAGACAGCAGATACTTAGTGTTACAGCCGACAGACAGCAGACACTTAGTGTTACAGCAAACAGACAGCAGACACTTAGTGTTACAGCAAACAGACAGCAGGTACTTAGTGTAACAGCAGACAGACAGCAGGTACTTAGTGTTACAGCAAACAGACAGCAGATACTTAGTGTTACAGCAAACAGACAGCAGGTACTTAGTGTTACAGCAAACAGACAGCAGACACTTAGTGTTACAGCAAACAGACAGCAGGTACTTAGTGTTACAGCAGACAGACAGCAGGTACTTAGTGTTACAGCAGACAGACAGCAGGTACTTAGTGTTACAGCAAACAGACAGCAGACACTTAGTGTTACAGCAAACAGACAGCAGGTACTTAGTGTTACAGCAAACAGACAGCAGATACTTAGTGTTACAGCCGACAGACAGCAGGTACTTAGTGTTACAGCAAACAGACAGCAGACACTTAGTGTTACAGCAAACAGACAGCAGGTACTTAGTGTAACAGCAGACAGACAGCAGGTACTTAGTGTTACAGCAAACAGACAGCAGGTACTTAGTGTTACAGCAAACAGACAGCAGGTACTTAGTGTTACAGCAGACAGACAGCAGGTACTTAGTGTTACAGCAGACAGACAGCAGATACTTAGTGTTACAGAGTGGACGTTTTTTGTCAAATCAACTTCGATGTGTTAATACAAGGCCCGCCTATATAACACAAAGCTTTTTTTTCCAAAAACCCACCTTTTGATTTTATACTATTTTTTGTTTGTTAACATATGCTATAAATCTATTATGCGGCTTGGCCTTTTCATCTTAACATTTTCATCTTAACATTTTTTAAGGTGATTAGGCTACATGGAATTCTTTAAATGACTTACAATAGCTAAATATACATCTTCACATAAAACAACCAAAGGTTGGCACAGGCAATAGTCATGAAAGTTACTTTTTTTAATTATTTTGTAAGCATTTTCAAGGATATGCCAACAGAAAGGCACCTCAGGGACGACAATAATTCGGATATTACTAAATCGCTTCGATATAATATAAGGACTTCAGAAATAGTAGGCAAGAGGATATTTGTAACTGACAGTTGAAAACACTGTATGACTCTCAGAAACCTGCAGCTCTGACTGCTTTCAAATCCAGGCTGAAGACTTTCCTTTTTGTCGCTGTTTTAAATTGAACTATTCACATCTTAGACTGCACTGTAACTTTGATCCATGTATTTTTTTCTTAATGTTTATTTAATTAGCTTTTCTTTTTTAATGCTTAATGTCTTATGTCCTATATTGCAACATGGTCAAAAAGACAAAAACAAAGAACTGTTATCAATTTTGATGACGAGGAACATTTTAACAATCAGAGTGTTTGCTTTTTCTCATGCAGAGGGTACTTTACTTTGTTCATCGGATGTGTTATGACATGGGTAGGTGAAAAGGCCAAGCCGCATAATAGATTTATAGCATTTTTTAACATTAAGAAAATAGTATAAAATCAAAAGGTGGGTTTTTTGTGTTCTATAGACGGGCCTTGTATTAACACATCGAAGTTGGGTTGACAAAAATTCGTCCATCGAAGCCAGTGTTAAATAGATTTTTCGAATGTGTCGAATATCCAACGTCCAATATAAAACCAAATTTACCACGGTCTTACGTAACAGGCGGCAGCTCATCCAGGTAGTGGGAGACAAAACGGGGGATGTTTTCACCGCATTCATTTAGCACTTTTAGACAGCTTTTGATATTGTTTGCATCCTTCTGGTTGCCTTTAAAGGCCACACACCGCTGCTTGGTTTCAGGACAGAGTTCAAACAACGTCTTTTTAGAAGTCTCGATCCATTCGGATTCAAAGGTGTTAGAGGCTACAGGTCATAGTTTTAATTTTAACTGCCAGGAAGTTGAGTAACTCATCCTCTACAATAACTAGGCCGTCAACAGTCTTGTATATTGTAGGTTTAAATCGAGGCCGGTGGTTTGAATCAGGAGCTACCGAGCCACGACACACACCATCAGCCATCTTGGCAAGCCCTCAATGTTCCACTAAGTGTGTTCGTCAGTTAGTCCTCACCAAATGTGTGTTCGTCTGTTAGTCCTCACCAAATGTGTGTTCGTCTGTTAGTCCTCACCTGGTGAAGTAGATCAGCAGAGTTGTGTGAGGGTCTTCTGACTTCCAGCAGGAGCTTGAAGTCTGATGAACTGTGCGGTTGAGAGGTGACTTATATACTGTCAGATACTCTCCTCCCCTGACGCCCTGTTCTCACTCCTGAACACACCTCCCAAAACAGTTCTTATCGTGACAGGCCTTGGCAAGAATCTTCCTGATGTGATCAACAGAAAAAGTAAATGTCCCTTGCACCTGAATGCAGAGACACTCCCTGACACTGATTGATAGTCTTGTCTGCCGACTTCTTACATAACATGCTTCCAGAAATGAAAACAACCGTATTTAAAGGTGAAATGTGAAATACCAGCCATACGGAGAAATGAATAGTTCCATACATAAATCCATTGATATACTGAATCCAAACCCCAATTCAATGAAGTTGGGACGTTGTGTAAAGCAGAAATAAAAACAGAATACAACGAATTGAAAATGATTCACTCTTTTTTCATTTGATGCCGGCAACACCTTTACTGTACGTTCATGCGAATGTCAGTGGGCGACATTAGCACGAAATGGTTCTCCGATCCATTAGCGCTGTGGTTCTGGATACGGTGAACCCCTGCAGGCGAGTGGGCGTCGTGCTGGCCCCGGCACTTCACTCACACCTGAACCTGAACCAGCAGGAAGCTGGCAGCAGGCCTTCCAGACGTACCATGGAGGGTGAGAATCAGAATGAGGTGCTGGCTATCAGTGCTTCCCTGTGTGTGGCACAACGCACTATAAGCACCTGGACGATGCTCTCAATACGAACAAAGTTGGATGTGGAACACTGGACACTTCTATATATATGGTTGCTAGCTCGTTAACAGCTAGTGGTAGGTCAGGGCAGAGCAGGTACGTCAGATCCGAGCCAAGGCCACGCAATCGATATCCACTCTGAGATTTCTTATAATGCAACTCTGACGAATGAATTCCTGTTTGTTGGAGACTGTTATGTATGAAGCGTGACCAACCAATGTGTGAATGCACTAGATTTACGTGTTCCCTCATTTTTTCTCTCAACATTAAATGAAAAAGGCACTAACCTGGATTGAGGAACTTCCCCTCGATTCTTTTAGCCGCGTTCACACCAAGTACTTTGCCGTACTTAGTGCCCCGGCACTTATTACCCCAGTAATAAGTAACTTGGTATGCATGTATTTCATGTTAGCTTAGCTTCTTAGCCTGAGCTAGCTCTGTTTACTTCCAGGTTCGGAGGCAGCAGGTCCCGCCTCGGCTCCGCCTCTTTGCCCTTATTTGGAGCAGGCAGGATTAGACTCTGACGTCACAGTCGAGCCGTTAGTGGCCGACTCCGCCCACTAAGGGCTTCACGGCAACTCTGCAGAATCCTATGGGTGACGTCACAGACACTACGTCCTTTTATATATACAGTCTATGTTTTTTCTGCTGTGAAGTTGGGCATTTTAACATGGGGGTCTATGGAAATTGCTCCTTTCTGCAGCCAGTCCCTAGCTGCCCATGTATGAACTGCAGTGTGTGGCACTTCCGTATTTAGCGTCCCGGCTGTTCCCCAGAGTTTTTTGGAGCTGGACGTGAACCGGATTCCGGAGCTAAGAGGCGGCGCCGCTGCGGTGTGAACACTTTTCAGCTCCAGCTCCGAGCTGAAAACGCGTTGGTGTGAAAGGGGCAACAGAGACGAGGCATTCGAGTCCTGCAGGGTTTCCCCGTTAATATCAGTGTCTCGAAAACACATGTTGGCGACTGAAAGACATCCAGTGTTTGGTCTTTTCCTGAAGCATCCTACAGAGTCTCAACTGAAAGATGGATGGATATACTTTATTAATCCTCGTGGGGAAATTGTTTCTCTGCATTCGACCCGTCCTAGTGTTAGGAGCAGTGGGCTGCCATTTTGAACGGCGCCCGGGGAGCAGTGTGGGGAACGGTGCCTTGCTCAGGGACACCTCGGTAGCACTTGGTCTTGCCGGGACTTGAACTGGTGACCTTCCAGTTGCCAAGCCAACTCCCTATGATATGACCGGTGAAGTGATGCTGCTTTGTTCCGCTTTGTATTAAAGAACCAGAACCTCAAGAGTCCAGAAGCTCTTTATAAACCTGACTGAGGAACCAGAACCTCAAGAGTCCAGAAGCTCTTTGTATTAAAGAACCAGAACTTCAAGAGTCCAGAAGCTCTTTGTATTAAAGAACCAGAACCTCAAGAGTCCAGAAGCTCTTTGTATTAAAGAACCAGAACCTCAAGAGTCCAGAAGCTCTTTGTATTAAAGAACCAGAACCTCAAGAGTCCAGAAGCTCTTTGTATTAAAGAACCAGAACCTCAAGAGTCCAGAAGCTCTTTGTATTAAAGAACCAGAACCTCAAGAGTCCAGAAGCTCTTTGTATTAAAGAACCAGAACCTCAAGAGTCCAGAAGCTCTTTGTATTAAAGAACCAGAACTTCAAGAGTCCAGAAGCTTTTTGTATGAATGTTCTCCGGTCTCAGAGGACCGGGTCTCTTCAGGTCCAGTTTCAGGTCTACAGGTGTGAGGGACAGTTTTAATGAAAGACACGTGGACTAGTTTTACAGAACCAGGATTTATAGAAGCTCCGAGGCTGAAACAAAGAGACAGAACCAGCCGGGAACCGGTTCTTTAAGGTAAACAAAAAGACATCAGAACTGAATCTGAATGAAGTCCTGAACCACAGGGTCAGGATCTTAACAAATTAAACCTCAGGGAGTCTCCTGATTGGACGAGCTCTCCTCCTCCCTCATTGGATGGATGGATGGATGGATGGATGGATGCCCCGCCCCCGACTCACCCCCACCCAATGACCTTAATCTGAGGAAACAAAACAGAAACAGATCCAGGATCAGAAACAGAAACAGATCCAGGATCAGAATCATACTCAGATCCAGGATCAGAATCATACTCAGATCCAGGATCAGACTCATACTCAGATCCAGGATCAGAATCATACTCAGATCCAGGATCAGACTCATACTCAGATCCAGACTCACATGGTCAGGGTCTCCTGACAGAACGAGCCCAGCTGCTGCATCTCAGTCTGGAAGAAGTTCTGAAGAGAGACAGAAGAACTGGATCAGGTCTGACTACTAATGTGTTTTATTCTTAAATATATTCTCTGTACCAGGATCAGTACTGCAGTATTAGTGAGTACAGTAGCAGTATTAGTACAGTAGCAGTATTAGTATTAGTACATTAGCAGTATTAGTACATTAGCAGTATTAGACAGTAGCAGTATTAGTACGGTAGCAGTATTAGTACGGTAGCAGTAGTAGTATTAGTACATTAGCAGTAGTAGTATTAGTACATTAGCAGTATTAGTACGGTAGCAGTATTAGTACGGTAGCAGTATTAGTATTAGTACAGTAGCAGTATTAGTACGGTAGCAGTAGTAGTATTAGTACAGTAGCAGTATTAGTATTAGTACATTAGCAGTATTAGTACGGTAGCAGTATTAGTACGGTAGCAGTAGTAGTAGTAGTACATGTACAGTAGTAGTATATTAGTACAGTAGCAGTATTAGTACAGTAGCAGCAGTATTACTGCAGTATTCTGTGTACCAGGGTCTGTGTGTTGATGGAAGTCAGACAGTTTGAATCATCATGGAGACTCTTCAGCTGATCAGTGACACTGCTCTGAAACCTGTGGAGCAACACCAACCTACACACACACACACACACACACACACACACACACACACACACACACACACACACACACACACACACACACACACACACACACACACACACACACACACACACACACACACACACACACACACACACACACACACACACACACACACACACACACACACACACACACACACACACACACACACACACACACACACACACACACACACACACACACACACACACACACACACACACACACACGATAAAGTGGGCGGTACTTGTGCTGACGGACAGGTGTGATAAAGTGGCTGGTACTTATGCTGACGGACAGGTGTGATAAAGTGGGCGGTACTTGTGCTGACGGACAGGTGTGATAAAGTGGGCGGTACTTGTGCTGACGGACAGGTGTGATAAAGTGGGCGGTACTTGTGCTGACGGACAGGTGTGATAAAGTG
>CM070485.1:2352914-2377914 GCA_036324585.1 Champsocephalus esox | reverse complement strand
TTAAAGAGTCCTCTCCTGCTGATGTTCAGGTGTATATCAGTATGTAGTGTCTCTACTTTAAAGAGTCCTCTCCTGCTGATGTTCAGGTGTATATCAGTATGTAGTGTCTCTACTTTAAAGAGTCCTCTCCTGCTGATGTTCAGGTGTATATCAGTATGTAGTGTCTCTACTTTAAAGAGTCCTCTCCTGCTGACGTTCAGGTGTATATCAGTATGTAGTGTCTCTACTTTAAAGAGTCCTCTCCTGCTGATGATCAGGTGTATATCAGTATGTAGTGTTTCTACTTTAAAGAGTCCTCTCCTGCTGATGTTCAGGTGTATATCAGTATGTAGTGTCTCTACTTTAAAGAGTCCTCTCCTGCTGATGTTCAGTTGTATATCAATATGTAGTGTCTCTACTTTAAAGAGTCCTCTCCTGCTGATGTTCAGGTGTATATCAGTATGTAGTGTCTCTACTTTAAAGAGTCCTCTCCTGCTGACGTTCAGGTGTATATCAGTATGTAGTGTCTCTACTTTAAAGAGTCCTCTCCTGCTGATGTTCAGGTGTATATCAGTATGTAGTGTTTCTACTTTAAAGAGTCCTCTCCTGCTGATGTTCAGGTGTATATCAGTATGTAGTGTCTCTACTTTAAATAGTCCTCTCCTGCTGATGTTCAGTTGTATATCAATATGTAGTGTCTCTACTTTAAAGAGTCCTCTCCTGCTGATGTTCAGGTGTATATCAGTATGTAGTGTCTCTACTTTAAAGAGTCCTCTCCTGCTGATGTTCAGGTGTATATCAGTATGTAGTGTCTCTACTTTAAAGAGTCCTCTCCCGCTGATGTTCAGGTGTATATCAGTATGTAGTGTCTCTACTTTAAAGAGTCCTCTCCTGCTGATGTTCAGGTGTATATCAGTATGTAGTGTCTCTACTTTAAAGAGTCCTCTCCTGCTGACGTTCAGGTGTATATCAGTATGTAGTGTCTCTACTTTAAAGAGTCCTCTCCTGCTGTGGAGGTGTGTTACCTGTGGATTGTCGATGAAGAAGCTCACACACTCTGAGCCCACGTCGAAGTCGATCCAGAACTCGTCCAACTGCGTGCGCAATATGTTCGTGTCCGTACCTCGGTGGAGTCCAGGAAGGCTTGGCGGCAGGGGAAGGTGTAGAGCAGGGGTACTCAATACAAATCTTAAAGATCCAAAATAAATGTTTCAATAAGACAAAGGTCCGTTTATTACGGTCATTCAAACTTTTAAACAATCGCAACAAGATTCTTAACACGAGGTTGCAAAAACTAAAATAATCTGTATGCAGCCGTTTTCATTGTTGTCGTGTCTGCGCTCGACCCCTCAGAGTCGCAGTGTAAGAGCTGCAGCTATGAATAAAGGCAGCTGCACCCTTTCGTTCAGCATTCCCATCAGTGCTTTATAAATGTCTTCCCCTTGTGTGTCCACGGAGGTTCCTCAGGCCCAACACATCTTCAACAAACTCCCCCTTTGCCTCATCATAACAACTCTCAAACACCAGCAACTGAGCATAGTCAGCGTGTCAGTGGACTCATCCACAGCTCAGGAAATGTGCATTTTGTATTCCATCACAAAGCTGATGAATCAAATCACCAGCCAGCATTTATGTTCTTCTGGTTGCTGTGGAATCTGAGAGGGGCTTTGCTTGATTTGACCTGTTGTTTCCTCTTTGTGTTTGCCTTCAACCTGCTCTCCATCACTTCAGTCATGCATTATTTTATACTCAGTTATGATCCAGTGGAGAGTCCTTACCTACTGCCTAGTTCAATCAAAGTGGTTACTTTTATTTGGCTGGCTGGGCAGTGCAGTTTTACACACCGTCTGATTTGACTTTCTCAGGACTTAAAACTGTTTTTTGGGGGCAGACCCCCTCAAAGAAAAACATATATTTACACACGTAAGGTCATCATCTTAACAGTTGTTATGCTCATCCGTGAGCAGAGCATCACGTTGACGTGTATTGCAGCTGAACGCCTCACAAACGTATTCAGATCAAAGCTTGAGTGCGTTTTGATTCGATGCTGAGTGCAGCCGCACTGACACTCTCTTCTCTGTCAGACCGCAACTACCTCATCCCTTCAGTGCTTGGGTCCGGATGCTTCTCGTTTTGCGCCGTCCCGTTCAAATGAAATCGCCGCCATATATCCACGCTCGCGCCAGGACCGGGGGAGGGGTTACATGACGTGCATCTTGTGCTGCGTTCACTTGCACTCGGACATTAGAGACTTTCTCTCATAAATGTCCGATGAGCTACAACTTTTCTTTCAAAACAAAGCTGGGTGGCAAGGCCTATTTTTAGGGTGTCAGTTGCCCCCCCGGTCGGTGAAACTAGGCTACTAGCTACAGGACAGATGGAACTAGATGAGCTGTTAACTCTCGCTCCGACTCAGACAGGTTGAAAGAGACACGGACATTTTTCCCACCCGCATTCCGTGAAGACCCGCCGTACTGTGCCTCTGATTCGCAGATTGTTTGGGGGGGGGGAACGCTGACGGGATGCTGAATGTGATTGGACCGATGCGTTGACAGACACACACACAGACAGTGGAACAGGACATGCAGAGCGCTGTTTGCAGTCTATGGACATAGCGGATCATTTTGACTCGTTGCGTTGTGGCGATGTCTCGCAGATAACACAGATAATACATATGAAAAGTATAATTTGCTCAGAGTCCAGAAACAGTTGTGGTTCGGTCCGGATCGGGACCGGAATCCGGACTTTGAGGATGGCTGCTTTAGAGCGACCAAGAAGCTAAGAGTTCTTCATCATTGCCTTAGTGGGAGGAGTTGGGACATGTTGACCTCTCAGGTGTTCAACAGGTGTACCCGCTTCATACCAGACAATAACTGCACACAATGTTAATGAATGGGAACTCTAACCAGAGTACAGTGGGCACCAATCCCCAGAGTACTCAATGAAAGCTACATTGTTTACAGCAAGACACAGGAGTAAAGCTTTCAACCCTTATGAGAACATGGAAACTCCTGTACGTATCATTACTTTGCGAATCCAAACCCAATGCGCATTCTAAGCATCACTTGCTTTGGTGGAAAGAACTGGCCATCTGCTCCAAAGCAATACAGAGAGATTAATAGTTCCATACAGACATTAATGTATACTGTATACAAACCCCAATTCAATGAAGTTGGGACGTTGTGTAAAACATAACTAAAAACAGAATACAATGATTTGAAAATCAAAAAACTTGAAATTATTCTCTCATTTTGAATTTGATGCTGGCAACACCTTGACTGTACGTTCATGCGAATGTCAGTGGGCGACAATAGCACAAAATGGTTCTCCGACCCATTAACGCTGTGGTTCTAGATACAGTGAACCCAGATGAGTGGACGTCATAGTAAAATATTATATAGTTGGTATCAGTGAAATGTATAATCTACATTAAAATCTCGTTTAAAATTGTGTTACGATGTCATAAGTTACCGATAAGTCAAGTGTTTCCTGCCTGGCCGCAGAAAGCATTGCCCGTGTATCATTACCCCCTCTCGTCTGGGGCGCTGACAAAAGAGCCCAAGTAAGTGCAGCAGCCAACCAATTGCTGAGTGTTGCGACCTGAAAACTATGCAGGCGAAACATAATTTCAGCCAATCAGCATGGTCAGACCTGATGGTCAAAGGGCGCTCATTGCAGCGCCCAAGGCACATGTGAGTTGATTGGACACGTATCCAAGGTGACGCTACAGTAGTTGATGAAGATGGCTGCTGGTGCAGGCACTTCTGGAGACTCCGGACCTCGGTCCCGGACTCCCCACCCAATTCCGTCCAAGAGCTGTTTTCCAATCCTTTAGAAAATTGGTGGGTTTTACCCCGTGCTGCTGATGGAGCTCTCCAATTGGCTCGGCAAAAGTTTGTTGTTGTTTTGTGTCAGTTTTACGTCGCCACTTCCATTCACATTATTCATCATTGTTCCACAATGTTTATCATCATGAAATTAATATCTATATATTTTATACTATACTGCTTACCATTTTCATACTTTATATATTTTAGCATATTCATACACACTGTTCATACTGCTCACAGGCGGCTGTATCTAGTGTATTAGTACACACTGTTCATACTGCTCACAGGCTGCTGTGTGTATCTAGTGTATTAGTACAGACTGTTCATACTGCTCACAGGCTGCTGTGTGTATCTAGTGTATTAATACAGACTGTTCATACTGCTCACAGGCTGCTGTGTGTATCTAGTGTATTAGTACACACTGTTCATACTGCTCACAGGCTGCTGTGTGTATAGTTTATTAGTACACACTGTTCATACTGCTCACAGGCTGCTGTGTGTATCAAGTGTATTAGTACACACTGTTCATACTGCTCACAGGCTGCTGTGTGTATAGTGTATTAGTACACACTGTTCATACTGCTCACAGGCTGCTGTGTGTATCTAGTGTATTAATACAGATTGTTCATACTGCTCACAGGCTGCTGTGTGTATCTAGTGTATTAGTACACACTGTTCATACTGCTCACAGGCTGCTGTGTGTAGTGTATTAGTACACACTGTTCATACTGCTCACAGGCTGCTGTGTGTATCTAGTGTATTAATACACGCTGTTCATACTGCTCACAGGCTGCTGTGTGTATCTAGTGTATTAGTACACACTGTGCATACTGCTCACAGGCTGCTGTGTGTATCAAGTGTATTAGTACACACTGTTCATACTGCTCACAGGCTGCTGTGTGTATCTAGTGTATTAGTACACTGTGCATACTGCTCACAGGCTGATATCTAGTGTATTCATACCCCTCACAGTTTATTCATCATTCACTTCATTGTATCTTTTATTCTGTAGATTGTGTACATTACTTTTCACTTCACTGCTTGTTGCACCTGGGCAGAAGCTAAACTGCATTTCGTTGTCTCAGTTCCTGCAATAATCTGGGCAATAACAATAACGTTGAATCTAATCTTGAGCAGGAACAAATGTATTCACTTCGTACATATCTGACATTAACGATTAAACACATTGGTGCATTCTTTATAAATGCAAACTGGTCAAGACCACTGACGGAAGTAGTTTTGAAAAGTAATAAGTGGTTCTGTCTTTTACCGGATTCAACCCCCCTTGTACTGATTTGTTTTCAAAGGAACAGGCACTTGAGTCATTCATTTGTAGTGATATAATAATGGGATTTCTATTGCATCCACTTCATCTGCAACGAAGAACGCCAACGCAATTTCCTCCATTGCAAACCGAGTCAAGCCGACTCCAAGCTGTAACCCCACCCGCCTCCGGCTGCAATCGGCTATTCTCGTCTACTTTCGAGGCGAGACGCAGCCTCAAACAAGCCTTCTACCTGTTGGCAGTCTCGTTGAAGCTACAACGACCTCTCGCGATAAATCTGCGAAACTGCAGATTCAGTGGATAAGATGTAAGATATAAGAGCGCGAGCTGTGCCTCTCGTGCCGCAGTTGGTGTGTAGGAAGCTGCGCGTGCCTGTCTGCTGCACGAGCTCCGGGAAGCTGAAACACTAAATGAGACCAAATCCAGAAAGTACATCTCCGAGCAGCTGCTGCAAAGACACCAGGGACATTCCCCCATAGCAAGGTAAGAGATTCGGCTTTGTGTTGCATTAAAGAAACGTCCATTTTGGCAGAAAGATACAATTAGTCTGCAAACAACTTCATGTGCACGAATGACTAGGTAGCATAACAAATAATAAAGTCATATATTTTATTATAATAAATCAACTGTTTCCCATCGATTTTTAAAATTATTTTGTCTTTCTTTTTATATTTTTTATTTGTATTTATATGCTTATGTAAAGAACTTTAAATTGTCCAGAATGTGCCTTAAAATTAATTTATATTACTGATATATTTATTGTTGTTATATATTAAAGTAAAATCGCTATGTTTATATACAAAGTTACCCTTTTATTTGTATTTATTTCATTCTAAAACGGAGGAACTCCCGTGGATCAAACCCATTTCTAACCCTGATGAAGTCATGCAGCTGTCTCACATGAATGCATGGAGTATACATGAGTATACATCCTTTAAGCATGCTTGCTGTGCATCGTGTGCATGTGTCCCTGCAGAGGTTGCTCCTGAAATAGAAGTCACTCTCGGTGTTCTTACAGAAGAGAGGGGAGGTAAGCCTGGCTTTTCTCTAATCGGGTCTAATGCCACCTCCTCGCTGCTTCCTCTGCCAAACGCAAACCCCTTCCTCTGCCTGCCTGGAGAGGGGGGGGCGATGTCTTCAGTCATTAGTACACCTTCTCTCAAATGCTATGCTAATGAGGCTTAATCTCATTAAAAAGGTGCTAAGTGCATGCATTCAGAACAGAAATGTGAGCGTTGGATACAGCCAGGTTCAAGATGGTCGTGTTAGTGTGTTAGAAAGGGGATCTCTTTGTTTACTCTTTAAAGGAGAACATACTTCCTTAAAAACTGCATTTCCTGCATGTTTTCCGTGATGAAGGAGCGTGGGAGTGCCGTGTCCTCTGGGAACAGCTTCGGGAGAGAGGAATCCCAGCCTCAGCAAAAGTCCATTATCTTCAAGCACCTTTTGGAAAAAGTTAATCATGTCATGTTTTAATTTGCAAATGAGGCATCATGTCATGCTAACTTTGAGGCTAACGAAAGCTACGCACCCAGTTACTAACATAAACTGCTCAATGTGGATGTTGGATGATTTCTCCCCAGTAATCAGAGAGAAGGCTGTTGTGGAGGCTCGCGGTGCATTGCAATGTGTTTGCAATGCTCTGTGTAATATGCATTATGCCACGCTAAGTATTGGTGAAGTTAGAAATCTGCAGGATATTAAATTCAGCTCCTCAATGTGGATTTGGATGTTCTGTTTCCACTAGTCTGAAAGTAGACTTCTTCCTCATCTTATGGAAGCTAACCAGTGCATTGTATACGTCTCAATATGGACCCACAACTCAGCTGCTTTAATAATAATATATTCATTTTCTATAGCGCTTCTCTGAACCCAAAGACGCTGTGAAATCCGTCCCATATTGTGCCCTTGTAAGTTGTTGCATATAGTGAGCATCATCTGTGTTGAATACGTCTTGATATGGACCCACAGATCCGTGTCCAAGTCCCTGCAACGTGTCCCACGCTGTCCTCTTGTAAGTGCACACAGTGGCCTCCTTCCTCCCTCATTAAAAGGTCAACGTTCTGGGTATTTGGCCTCGGCTTGGATGCGTTCACCTTGCCAAAGTCCCCCCCCCTCATATATTCTCCTCAGCCCGGGCAGTGAGTGCCAGCGTGCTTTGGCGTCCTCAGAACGAACAGGAAATCCCTCAGTGCCTCTAACAGGACTGCTGAATGCACAGGAATGGGGTCCAGCGTTGCCTCCGCAGTGTTTTAATAAAATGCTGCGGCTGCCTCAGACCTCCTTGGGAATACATTTCCACTTTCAAGGCCGTGATCAAGATGCATCGCCATCGACCCGGCAGGAAATCCCGTTGCTGTGCAATAACTTTTTTGCCGTGTTTTTACATTGTGGTGATGCGTGGGTGGGTTAGTCTCTTTTCTGCCAATGTGTGTTCCTCTTCCTCCTCCTCCTCTTCCTCACATAAAGTGCCTCATAAGAGCGGTGATCATGAAAGTTCTGCAGTGCTTTTGCCACCTCTCATCAATCACACATTTCTGCTCCCTCATGGGTTTGTGTGGGCGATGCAGTCGCTGCCTCCGCACGGAAGACTTTTTATTTGTATTATTATCATGGCAGGTTTATCTCTCCGGCCTCCACCATGATGAAGGAATGTCTGCAGTTCCTCATCGAGCCGGCCAAGAAGATCAAGATCCGACTCAAGGTAGATAGATGGATGGAGAGATAGATAGTTAGATGGATGGATAGTTGGATGGATAGATAGATGGATGGAGAGAGAGATAGATAGATAGATGGATGGAGAGAGAGATAGATGGATAGATAGATAAAGAGACAGATAGATAGATAGATGGACAGACAGGTAGGTAGGTAGGTAGATGGACTTTATCAGGTACCTGCTCTTCTTGCTGCTGCATGCACTAGATCTGCTCATACATGTATTAAAGTTAATCCTGTTTGAAAATACACTTTCCCAGAAAAAAGTGCAATTACATTTTGCAAGACGTCCAACTTTAGTTTAAGTTTACTATATCTGAAATTAATTATTAAATGGTAAAGGAGAGTAAAGCTGCTGCAGTGCTGGTATGTAGATGCTGCACATTTGGGAACTCACTTAAAATTATTATTAATGTTATTCTAAAATCTTTCTGTCATGCATATTACATTTGTTGGCTATACGTTGGTGCGTCCTTTCTTGTATAAAAATGTGCTATTTTTAAATGCAGTTTATTTGTATAAGAGTTAGTTCGAGACCATATTATGTCCATATCTCGTACGATACGTTGATAATATAATCCTGGACACATCCATGCAATAATCTATTTCTATACATCGTTTAAAAGGTAACGTAAATTAATTGAGTTTGTCCATACGTCGTACAAAAAGCCGCTAAACGGGATCGAGGTCGATACATAACGTAGAGATGAATGAGGTTCTGTCCATATCGCGTACGATAGGCTATGTTTGATAAGTAATACATCCTCTCCTTTTTAATCGTGTTTTCTTTGCTCCAGGAGTCTCGTAGGCGAGTGAAACTGGAGAAGAAGGAGCCGCTGGTGGAGAGCCAGTTATTCATCATGGAGTTAGCGCGAGAACTCAACAGAGTCGTCCAGGTAACGTCTCCTTTGCCTCCGTTCTGCGCCACACAAACGAGCACCTGCAGTACAGTATGCATGTCTTCTGAACAGAGGTCGAGCATCCTCAGCCACGTCTGGACCAGTGAGGACGTCTGGCCGCCCGCCGTGTGTCGGGATTTCATCGTGGAGTGGGCAGCCGTGCTGGAGAAGAGAGTGAAGGTACGACACTTCTTAGCATGCTGGTTGTTTCGAGCAATGAGTGACTCAAATCAAGTTTCAAGCGATAATATACTGTCAAAAAAAAGATTTAAAACAGAAGAAAAGTGATTTGTGTCTTACATTGCCTTGATTTCAGATTGTTAAAGTTTTGAGTTTGTTAGCGGCGGATTTATGATTTAAATATTTACACCGATGGATGGATGGATAGATATATGGATAGATAGATGGATGGATGGATGGATGGAGAGATAAATGGATGGATAAATGGATGGATGGATAGATGGATGGATGGATAGATATATGGAGGGATGGATAGATGGATGGATTGATGGATGGATGGATGGATAGATGGATTGATGGATGGATGGATAGATAGATGGATAGATAGATGGATGGATGGATGGATGGATGGATAGATGGATGGAGGGATAGATAGATGGATGGATAGATAGATGGATGGATGGATAGATAGATGGATGGAGGGGTAGATAGATGGATGGATAGATAGATAGATGGATGGGTGGATAGACGGAGGGATGGATAGATGGATGGAGGGATAGATAGATAGATAGATGGATGGATAGATAGTCTGTTGATTGTGTTTGTTTGAATCGATGCCCTCGTGCTTCCTCTCCCCAGCCGAGGCTCATCCAGTCTGTGAACCAGTATGAGAAACCGGAGAAGAGGGACTGGAGAGGACACCTCCTCTGCATGCTGGAGGCGGGGGGGGAGGGAGACATGGGGCCCCACAAACGAGTCATCATGGACTGGACCCGAGAGATCAGAAGCAGACCTCAGGTTTCAATTCTAATTCAAAGGTGTTATTGTCATCTGCACGTAAGCCACAGTGTAGACATGGCAATGACATAACGGCACAATCAGTGAGAGAAAGCATGCTCAAAGACCGTGAGCGTGCTTCTGAAGGGTCAGAGCGTTTCCTCTCCGTGATTGGCCGTTCTGTTAAAGGTTTCCATCACAAAGAGGATTAAGCGCTGAGTAACGCTGGTCTTTGTTTGCAGAACACCGTGTGGCCGGGGGAAGCGGTGCTCATGGTTCTGGACGACCTGGAGCTCCAGTGGAAGAGGGGCCGCCTCCAAAACCTGCTGCCCGCCATGGAGCTCCTTATCCTGGCCGTGATGAACGCAGACAGCCCCCTCAAGGTCTCAAGATCCAAGGCTTTCATTGTCATGTGTACAAATCACAGTGTAGATGTATCAATGAACATCTGAGGGCACAGGCTCCTCCCACGGTGCAACACAATACGATGGTTCAAATAGTGCAAGGAGAGTCTATATACAAGTACATGGAATATGATATGTTAGATCAGGGGGGTCAAACTCAAGGCCCGAGGACCAAATCCGGCCCGCGACTTCATTTCATGCGGCCCCACAAGAGCTTGCAAAGAATATATTATGTTTATTATACGGTTACATGATTATTTACAGAAGCACCATAAACTACATGTCCCAGAATGCATCTCCAATTAGACTTTTTTTCTCAGAATTTGACTTTTTTTTTAAATGTCACTTCATGTCGTCAATCATTTTGTGACGTTCTCACTGAAGAGAATTGCAATTATTTGCCCCAGGCCTCTGCTTTCAGACGTAGTTAATCATGAAGTTATTACCCCATCAGATAATAATCCAATGCAGAGCCAATGATGTAAAGTAATACATATATTTATATATAAGTTACAACCGGCCCTTTGAGTGCAGCCATGATGCCGATGTGGCCCGCGATGAAATTGAGTTTGACCCCCCTGTATTAGATAAATAATTAGTATGTTGCAACCAGATGAATGTTATGGATGTTCTTTCAAAGTTCAGGCGTCTAACCGTCGGGATGTCAGTCTTTAACGTGATTAGATTAGTGTTGAATGTTCATCTCGTTAACGGTTGCTCCTTGATCACCGGTGATGGGATGAGCAGTAATTTCATTAACAAGCCATGCTGAGGTTGAAGAGTTTGGGTTCATGGCTGGTTTTGAAGGGGGAGTAAGACATCAAAAATACACTTTTAGGGGTCTTTGCAGGTGAAGTCAAGAGAAATTAACCAATGAGTAGATAGGCAGTAATCGAATTGCTTAATTTAGAGTTTTGCTTCATCATCTTTCCGATGTTACCCTCATTTCGCACCTCATGTCATCAGTCTGAATTTAAATGAAAATGTGGTTGATGGCCAAGTTTTTGTTCTATAATGTCCAACATATAAACACAGTGAGGTAAAATGGAAAACTAAGAGCAAGTATTACAAATAAATCAGTAAAATACAACTAGTTTTAAATAGCTAGTATAAAATAAATCATACAAAATGAATGTATTATTACAAGATAAAAAGTACAGAAATGTTAAATAATCCTGTGAATGGAAGAGGAGTGGTGTGCAGAGATATAGTCCCAAAGACTCGATCGCCCAAAATCAACATTTCAGAGTTTTTTTATTAACTTTTTCCATGAATTCCTCCGAAATTACACCAAAGATTCATAGTTTGTACGTAATTGATCAAGTCTGGACGTTCCCCGTGTCCCTGAAGTGTGCGCACAACGTTTGAATTTCACAAACCATATCTTTAAATGTCATTTTCTTAATATATGTCAGGAGGACGTGACGAAGCAGTGGCTGGTGAGGAAGCAGCGCAGCCAGAAGACCGGTGAGTGCGTAATGAACGTCTCCCGATGAAAGGACGAACCTGACCAGCTGCTTCCAGCCAATCGGGATCAACGAAAGGCTTGTGTGTGAAAGTGATGATTGTAATGATGTCTTTCTTCCTGCAGACGCTGCACGATACATCCCCCACAACGGTGAGTACGAACTGTCGTGAAGGAGGGATTATCCTGAAATTAAATCGCAGCGACTGGAGTTACGTGATCTGAAATCATCCGTGTATCGCATTATATTTACCCTAATGATGTGTTAAAGAATGCACATCTTTAGGCATGCATCTCTGCACACTGCGCCAACATTGGTTATTGTTATTTATCATTGAGGCACAGTAGAACACCTTTAAATCTTCAATGGTAATGATATATTTTAAATGTTTTTTTCATAGTAATTTGTCATATTTTATTGTATTTTTTGCGATATATATATTTTTTTTGATTCATTTATTCAACAGGGACATTAATGAACATTTCTGTAAACGTGCCAGAGTTATCCAAGAGGCTATTTTTCACCTGTAGTCCCGGGACAGATTTTAAAAGTCAACCTAAAACACATTTAATTTTAAACGAGTAAATACAATACATTTAAAACAAGCAACAGACATTACTGGGATACTTGAATGAAACGATTTAAAATACAGAACATTAAAACAAAACAAAAGAACATGTTAAAGCACAGAGGGTTGTACGGAGCAGGAGATCGGGTCGGTGTTGGCAGAGCTGATTCCTCACGAACCAGGTTTTGAGTTGGGATTTAAACGAAGTGAACGTGGTCTGGTCTCTGATTGGAGGTGGGATCGAGTTCCATCGCTGAGCGGCTTTATATTAGGATTTCTTTTACACTTGTTGTTTTAAGTAGTATTTGTACTTTTTGTATTTATTAACATTGTCTTTCAATATTTGTAATTGTTTTTCCATTGTAATGTTTTTTTATGCAGCTTTTTACACCAACACTAGGCAATACACAAAATGACGATAATATGATATACATATATATATATATATATATATATATACATCACAAGGCAGGTCGTTATTCAAACAGCTGGTGGTTGATTTATTAGTTAATAACTCATCTTTGCAGCGACACGGGTGTTTGAAATGTTGAGAGTATAAAACATATTTATATATTTATATATTTATTCTCTTGCTTTAAAGACTTCTTCTCTTCCTCACAGTGTGGAACTGGATTTGTGATGCGGCAGGTAAGAAAACACTTTAAAGCAATCTGTGTGCTTCAAATGAATCTGTTTAAGGTATATAATAGTAATAGTAATAATAAAGTCAAAACAAAAGTCCCAAAATAAACCACTTTTATAATAATATTAAAATAAATCAAATAATGTTGTGTATTTTTAAAGCTGCCACTACTACTTTTTTTTTACATTTTAACACCAAGAAAGAGATTTATATTAGATTAGGTTCAACTGTATTGTCGTTTGGCAGGGTACGAGATGTAGTAAGCATCTAACAAGGAGTGCATATAAGTGCATGAACTGATGTACTATATAAATACAGAAGGTTCAGTATGTACCACAGCAGAGGGTCCCAACCTTTTTCAACTCACTTCAGCCTTAAGAATCTAAAAAATGTTCGCGACCGACATTCAACCATAAACAATACGGAGGCTAAATAAAGTTCTGATTGGTCGATTCAGAACATGTGACACGTTGTTAATCCAGTAGAACAGACCGTTGCTAAGGACTGTAATGACCGTTGCTAAGGACTGTAATGACCGTTGCTAAGGACGATCAAGAAAGAGAAAGGAAAGGAGGTTCGAATAAAAATAAATCTTAATAATGAAAATTAGAATGTTTTGCAAAATATTTGGCGGCCCACTTGCAATGCGGCCGCGGCCCACAGGTTGGGAACCGCTGTACTACAGCATTAGTAGTGCCATAAATGTAAATATCTTAAATACACACAGGATACGTTTATTTATTCTTTTGTGTTTCCTCCCACAGAGGAAGTGAAGCTTGACTCGGACTCGGCGAACCCGGACCTGATAATCTCCAGCGATAAGAAACGGATGCGTTGCGGCCTCGAGCATCGAGACGTCCCTCGGTGCCAGTGGCGCTTCAACGGCTGGTGGTGCTCCGCGGGCCAGGAGGGATTCACCTCGGGACGCCGTTACTGGGAGGTGTGTGGCGGGAATCTATTTATCAAACGTGAATAAAGAATGAATCGTCGAGGTGGGAAGTAGTGGAGTACAAATACTTTGTTACTGTACTTAAGTACATTTTTCTGGTATCAGTACTTTACTCCACTTTTTACTTTTACTTCTTACATGTTGAACTCAAATACCTGTACTTTCTACTTCTCTCATGTTGAACTCAAATACCTGTACTTTCTACTTCTCTCATGTTGAACTCAAATACCTGTACTTTCTACTTCTTACATGTTGAACTCAAATACCTGTACTTTCTACTTCTCTCATGTTGAACTCAAATACCTGTACTTTCTACTTCTCTCATGTTGAACTCAAATACCTGTACTTTCTACTTCTTACATGTTGAACCCAAATACCTGTACTTTCTACTTCTCACATGTTGAACCCAAATACCTGTACTTTCTACTTCTTACATGTTGAACTCAAATACCTGTACTTTCTACTTCTCACATGTTGAACACAAATACCTGTACTTTCTACTTCTTACATGTTGAACACAAATACCTTTACTTTCTACTTCTTACATGTTGAACTCAAATACCTGTACTTTCTACTTCTTACATGTTGAACTCAAATACCTGTACTTTCTACTTCTCTCATGTTGAACTGAAATACCTGTACTTTCTACTTCTCACATGTTGAACCCAAATACCTGTACTTTCTACTTCTTACATGTTGAACTCAAATACCTGTACTTTCTACTTCTTACATGTTGAACTCAAATACCTGTACTTTCTACTTCTCTCATGTTGAACTGAAATACCTGTACTTTCTACTTCTCACATGTTGAACCCAAATACCTGTACTTTCTACTTCTCACATGTTGAACTCAAATACCTGTACTTTCTACTTCTTACATGTTGAACTCAAATACCTGTACTTTCTACTTCTCACATGTTGAACTCAAATACCTGTACTTTCTACTTCTTACATGCTGAACTCAAATACCTGTACTTTCTACTTCTTACATGTTGAACTCAAATACCTGTACTTTCTACTTCTCACATGTTGAACTCAAATACCTGTACTTTCTACTTCTTACATGTTGAACTCAAATACCTGTACTTTCTACTTCTCTCATGTTGAACTGAAATACCTGTACTTTCTACTTCTCACATGTTGAACCCAAATACCTGTACTTTCTACTTCTGTCATGTTGAACTCAAATACCTGTACTTTCTACTTCTCTCATGTTGAACCCAAATACCTGTACTTTCTACTTCTCACATGTTGAACTCAAATACCTGTACTTTCTACTTCTTACATGTTGAACTCAAATACCTGTACTTTCTACTTCTCACATGTTGAACTCAAATACCTGTACTTTCTACTTCTCACATGTTGAACTCAAATACCTGTACTTTCTACTTCTCTCATGTTGAACTCAAATACCTGTACTTTCTACTTCTTACATGTTGAACTCAAATACCTGTACTTTCTACTTCTTACATGTTGAACTCAAATACCTGTACTTTCTACTTCTTACATGTTGAACTCAAATACCTGTACTTTCTACTTCTCTCATGTTGAACTCAAATACCTGTACTTTCTACTTCTTACATGTTGAACTCAAATACCTGTACTTTCTACTTCTTACATGTTGAACTCAAATACCTGTACTTTCTACTTCTCACATGTTGAACTCAAATACCTGTACTTTCTACTTCTCTCATGTTGAACTCAAATACCTGTACTTTCTACTTCTTACATGTTGAACTCAAATACCTGTACTTTCTACTTCTTACATGTTGAACTCAAATACCTGTACTTTCTACTTCTCTCATGTTGAACTCAAATACCTGTACTTTCTACTTCTTACATGTTGAACTCAAATACCTGTACTTTCTACTTCTCTCATGTTGAACTCAAATACCTGTACTTTCTACTTCTTACATGTTGAACTCAAATACCTGTACTTTCTACTTTTTCACTACTTTTTATTTTATATTTTTGTATTTTATTATACATGTTGGATTGTTGTAGGAGCTCAGGTCAGAATAATTTCATTGCCATTTCTACACTGTAGCTTTGTGGATATGTCAATAAAACCTTTGAAATTGAAATTTGAAAATAAACATTAGCAAGTAAGAATCACACAGTAAATGTCCTCTTCCAACATGAGAGCAGCATGCTAACAAAGGTATCAACTAGCTGTGAACATGACAGGATGTGTGATGACCTAGAAGAGCATCAGGACTGCTTGAAGCAGATGATAGCTCTGTGATGAACATGATGACTCAGCCTCTATGGAGAGAGACATCAAGCATGCTCATTTCTGACGTGGAGCTAATCTGAAGTAAACATTGATACTGCTTTCTGTTCCTCCATCTTGTGACTGTGTGACTCCCTCTCTTGATATCAGCATGTGAAGGACACTGCTCAGGAACTAGTCTCTGTATGTGATGACTCCTTCCATGTGAAGGACACTGCTCAGGAACTAGTCTCTGTATGTGATGACTCCTTCCATGTGAAGGACACTGCTCAGGAACTAGTCTCTGTATGTGGTGACTCCTTCCCTCTGGAGAGGATCCCAGACACACGGATCCTGAGGCTGAAGCTCAAGCCGGGGACCAGTAATGTTTTTCTAACATAAGTAAATGTGCGTAACATTTTTCTGTTCCAGGTGGAAGTCGGGCAGCGTGACTGGAGGCTCGGCGTGGCGAAAGCGTCGGCGGTGAGGCAGGGTTACAGATCGCTCACCACAGATTCGGGATATTTAACCCTCCGTCTGGAGAGGGGTTTGGATCTGAAGGCGCTGACGGTGCCCGCCACGCCCCTGACCCGCATCCCACTGCCCAGGAAAGTGGGCGTGTACCTGGACTACGAGCAGGGCCAGCTGTCCTTCTACGACGTGGAGAAACGCTCGCACCTTTACACCTTCAACGACACGTTCACGGAGAAGCTGTTCCCCGTGTTCGGCACGGTGGAGGTGGTCAACGATCTGGTGATCCGGCCCGCTGACGTCCGGCAGCCGTGCCTCTGCACCGGGCCCTGCCTCTGGACCTGAACCACCAAACGCTTTTTATTGTGCTTTGATTCTGCTGCTCGCGAGTACGAAAACGTGTGCGCTGGTTTTGGACTTAAGGAGCGTTCCCAAAACAACTAATTAACATATTTTGCAATGGTCTAATTGTAATGAACGTATCAAAATGATCCCGAAATGACTCGGACTGATGCCAATTAGTACATACAACGATTAAGCGAGTGTGTCCTCAAGATGGCAGGGGGAAAAAAAATACTTTATGAATGGAGGCTGCTATTGAATACGAATCTTGATGGCTGGTTTTGGACTAAAGGAGCGTTCCCATCGGACGCGAAGCGAAGATTTGCTTTGCTTTACTCTCAGAAGTTGGACCTGCGGCATCATTTGTGGTTACCAGCGTCACAACAACAAAATAAACATGATTTGCAGTGATTGTGTTGTAATACATGTATCAAAATGATACCGAAATGACTCGGACTAACACCAATTGCATACAATGATTTAACGCGTGTGTCTGCAAGATGGCAGGGGGATCGCGGTCGGCTGCTAGTGAATACGAATCTTATTTTTTCGGATTAACGCTGCGTTTCCTCTGCATGGAACCGTTCAACTTAACTAGCTTCAACCTTTTTTTAATATAACGCTGACTTCTGATGAGCAGCCGAGTTCAAATCCTCTAAAAAGCAGCCTTGTCTGGAAGGACATCTTTTTATCCATTAAGCTTTGGAAAAGGTTTAAAAGTTCTCGCACCACAAGGAGACACCTTTTGTTCCATTTCCAGTGAAAACATAACACCAAGATTGAAGCTGCAAGGTCTTTATGCCACTTATTGCTTTTTTGTATTTCTTCAGAGATGCAGAATAACGCAAGCAGCTACTGAAGAGCCTCAGTGCACATAATTACAGACGCATGTGAAGAGTGTATTCTCCTGCAACATTTGTCAGCCTTGTTTCTGCAGCTGTGTTAATGTCCATGTTACTGCGTGCAGCTATTAGTCCTCAAAACTTCAATAAATTAACACTTGGCTTTTGTTTAAAATCTTTATTTTTTTGCAATAGAGTACAAAAAAAATGCAAAAAAGTGCTCAACTGTTTAAAGGTAAGTCATGCATGTTGTTAAATGAAACTGAGAGTTGGTGAAATATTCAAACATGTGTCCACATCAACTTTTCTTAATGAAATATCCTCTCAAAATATGTTTACAGAATCCCTTTCAACCATCAATGTGAAGCCAATATACAGTAGAAGCAAATACAATCTTTCCGTCGTTACATACCATGTCTCTTAAATTCCTTATCTATTTAAAATACAAAAGCCTTGTAGAGTAGGAACGCATATCGACTTAAAGCAGTCTATACCACGTTTTTTAAGTATAAAACATCTTTAAAAAACAAAAAACATGTTATATTCAAAAGGTTTTTGATAATTTGTTTGTATTGTAAAATCATGCGTGTCAGCAGGAAATGAGCATAGGCCTATATATGTCTTTATTTGGCATTTAATTTAATGTCAATCTGCTTAAAGGTATAATTTATAAAATGTCTGCATTAAAATGTTTAAAAACCACTGGACTTGTTAGTTTTCAAAGAAATGTGTAATTTTAATGAGGCTATTTGGGTGTTTCCTCTCCCCTTTGAGCACGAGTCTGCAGAAGCTGTCATGGGTTGACTTTCTATCCAGTTTAAGCCACATTCTTACCAAACACTTTTAATATCTTGGTGCTTTTTAACTATATATTTTGAACCAAATGAAGGATTTTATACATGGGACGTTTGGATAGGAAGTGATCAGAGAAAGAATCTGAGCTAACGTTAGCTACAGCCAAACTGCATTGGGATGCAGTGATTTTAAACTAGTATATTATGTATTCTTACTGGTTTTAATCACTGGGGCTGCTTGTTTGTGAGAGGAGAAGACCTGTAAGGATAATTTGGCCACTGATTAAAAACTTCTGAATGTCTGGATCTTAAGGAGTCAGAGAAACGGGCTGAAACGGGCTAAGCTAACATTAGCATTTAGCTCGTAGCCTCTCCACCTTCCTGTTCACCCTGGAAATACTGCATTTAAAACAAACTGTTTTATTCTGTATTTAAACTGTTTTAATAACTAACGCGAGAGGAAGAGACCTGTAAGGATAATTTGGCTCCTCATTAAAAAACTTTAATGAGGAAACTTCTGAACATCTGGATCATACGTTTTCAGAGAAAGAGGCTGAGCTAACGTTAGCATTTAGTTCATAGCTTCTCGAAGAAAGACAGAATATAAAACAAACTTCTTTATTCTGTATTTCAATGGGTTTAATAACTAAGGTGAAAGGAGGAAACCTGTAAGGATAATTTGGCTTCTGATGAAAAATACTTTCGAGTGTCTGGATCTTAAGTTTTCAGAGCTAAGCTAACGTTAGCATTTAGCTCGTAGCCTCTCCACCTTCCTGTCCACCATGGAAATACTGAATCGAAAACAAACTGCTTTATTCTGTATTTCAACTGTTTTAATAACTAACGCGAGAGGAAGAGACCTGTAAGGATAATTTGACTCCTGATAAAAACAACTTCTGAACATCCGGATCATACGTTATCGGAGAAACAGACGGGCTGAGCTAACGTTAGCATTTAGCTCGAAGCCTCCAGGAAATCCTGAATTTGCTTTCAAACTGTTTTATTCAGTGTTTTTTCAGAAGAGACAATTCATTAGAAACTCCCATGATCCCAGCTACTTCACTTCTACGTATGTTGTTATTGTGTGGATAAGAAGCCCACTAGTATTTAGGCTACATATGAAAGTTTAGTAGTATTAAATATGCTTTGAAAAAACCGCACTTTTAATATAATACAAATCTATGCACAAAAGTCCCAGATAAACCACTTTAATACTCAGGATAAGACCATTTTGGTAAATAATGATTAACCATCTGCAATGAGATGCATCTTAAACAGACTATACTTTTGAATGCCTCGTAAAGACGGGGTGGGACAAGGTCACTTTGGATTAATTCAGTTTGATTACTGCATTAATCCAAGCCCCAGTGTGAGAAACCACAAATAAAATCAAAAGCAGCAGTGAAAGAAAATGTGGAAATTGATGGAAAAGTGGCAACAGTTTGTAACAGACGACTATTTTAAAAAAACAAACATGTTTTGGTCCCTTAGCCTCGCTTAAACACACAGGTATAAAGATATACACTGATGATGTATGAGCGCTCTTTGTAAAAGAGAATCTCAGATATGATTCCTCATCATGTTGACTTATTTTGGCTGTGAAATGTTGGGTTATTAAGATTCATAAAACATATTCTTGGTGACGGTGGTTCCTCCCATGACGCTCCTCTGAACGACCTCCTTGGTGACCTGCCGGGTCACGATGCCACTCGACTCCATGTGCTGCGTGGTCATCATCATGCCGTCATCTAGAACAAAATAGCATTATTATTAAAGAGTGTTGCAGGAATAATAATAATAATTAAAATAATACATTTGATTTATAAAGCGCTTTCCTGGTGCTCAAAGCGCTTTACAAGAAAGTAAAGGAGAAAAATAACAAGTAAAAAGTGCTAAGCTAGGTGGAATAAGGGCGAGGGGTTAGTTGATTAGGAGTGGAGCGCAAGAGTGAAAAGGTGAGTTTTGAGGGATTGTTTGAATGAGTACTAAAACCTGGAAATTAGTCAGCATTTTAACAATTCTGGAAATCGATGTTTTTTTAAAAATGTTACACTGTTGGATTTAAGAAAATGCGGTTACTAACAAGTGTATAAAGGAGACGACTAAATGTTATCAGGCCCAGCATTAGCCACCTTTAGCTTAGCGGTGGTGACGTGAAGTCATGTGACCGTGCTGTAGTTCCTTTATAGCCCAACATTAGCCGCCTTTAGCTTAGCGGTGGTGGCGTGAAGTCATGTGACCACGCTGTAGTTCCTTTATAACCCAACATTAGCCTCGTTTAGCTTAGCGGTGGTGACGTGAAGTCATGTGACCGTGCTGTAGTTCCTTTATAGCCCAACATTAGCCTCCTTTAGCTTAGCGGTGGTGACGTGAAGTCATGTGACCGTGCTGTAGTTCCTTTATAGCCCAACATTAGCCTCGTTTAGCTTAGCGGTGGTGACGTGAAGTCATGTGACCGTGCTGTAGTTCCTTTATAGCCCAACATTAGCCTCCTTTAGCTTAGCGGTGGTGAAGTGAAGTCATGTGACCGTGCTGTAATTCCTTTATAGCCCAACATTAGCCGCCTTTAGCTTAGCGGTGGTGGCGTGAAGTCATGTGACCACGCTGTAGTTCCTTTATAGCCCAACATTTGCCTCCTTCAGCTTAGCGGTGGTGACGTGAAGTCATGTGACCGTGCTGTAGTTCTTTTATAGACCAACATTAGCCTCCTTTAGCTTAGCGGTGGTGACGTGAAGTCGTGTGACCGTGATGTAGTTCCTTTATAGCCCAACATTAGCTGCCTTTAGCTTAGCGGTGGTGACGTGAAGTCGTGTGACCGTGCTTTAGTTCCTTTATAGCCCAACATTAGCCGCCTTTAGCTTAGCGGTGGTGACGTGAAGTCGTGTGACCGTGCTGTAGTTCCTTTATAGCCCAACATTAGCCTCCTTTAGCTTAGCGGTGGTGAAGTGAAGTCATGTGACCGTGCTGTAGTTCCTTTATAGCCCAACGTTAGCCACCTTTAGCTTAGCGGTGGTGACGTGAAGTCATGTGACCGTGCTGTAGTTCCTTTATAGCCCAACATTAGCCGCCTTTAGCTTAGCGGTGGTGACGTGAAGTCATGTGACCGTGCTGTAGTTCCTTTATAGCCCAACATTAGCCGCCTTTAGCTTAGCGGTGGTGACGTGAAGTCATGTGACCGTGCTGTAGTTCCTTTATAGCCCAACATTAGCCTCCTTTAGCTTAGCGGTGGTGAAGTGAAGTCATGTGACCGTGCTGTAGTTCCTTTATAGCCCAACGTTAGCCACCTTTAGCTTAGCGGTCGTGACGTGAAGTCATGTGACCGTGCTGTAGTTCCTTTATAGCCCAACATTAGCCGCCTTTAGCTTAGCGGTGGTGACGTGAAGTCATGTGACCGTGCTGTAGTTCCTTTATAGCCCAACATTAGCCTCCTTTAGCTTAGCGGTGGTGACGTGAAGTCATGTGACCGTGCTGTAGTTCCTTTATAGCCCAACATTAGCCACCTTTTGCTTAGCGGTGGTGACGTGAAGTCATGTGACCGTGCTGTAGTTCCTTTATAGCCCAACATTAGCCACCTTTAGCTTAGCGATGGTGACGTAAAGTCATGTGACCGCGATGTTGTGTAATGGTGAGATTATTCCGATGATCCGAATGGTATGTGTATTATTAAGTGTAAAATATAGGTAACCAATAGTCCTTTTTTTTAAAAACACATGAAAGTTTCAGTGTATAATTAACATACGATTGATACATACAATTTTATTTCAGATTTGAAGAGTGTTCATTTGTACCTGAGTAGTAGGGGTCGTTGATCATGGTGTGCGAGACGTTGGTCAGAGTACTGACATCTGTCGGCAACTGGAAAACTTCTCTCCTCGACATCGACTGGCTGTCGTACTGAGACATATCGCCTATAAGGAGACAGGAAGGAAATAAATACTTAGATTACATTAATGCACTAGACAAGTGGTTCCCAACCTCTTTACCCCTAACTAAGCGACATATTTTATGGATATTTCATAGCATATGCAATGCTTAACAACTGATAAACTACAATAACTGCAGGAAGTTTGTAAAACGAGTGATTTGGATGACATTTTGAGTGGATTGAATAATCTAATCTTTTTTAACCCTTTCATTTTTAAATGGAAAAAGAAAGCGATGAGTTAAAAAATAAATATATTTTGTATTTCATGTCTAAGATAAGATAAGATATGACTTTATTCATCCCGAAGGAAATTCTTGTGCCAGAGTTACAAAGATACAATAAACACAGCAGCATAAAACGCATAATAATAAAACTGTACACGAACAATTTTCTGTGACATTTTCTGTGGACATTGAAACTGAAGTAATACAATGTTAAGGTGTTTCACCTCCGTCCTGAGACTCAATGGTGATGATGCCCTCCCTCTCGGGTCCGAAGCCCTGTGTGGTTCGAGCCTGGACTTTGAATTTGTACGGGACGTTTTCCGTGAGGTCCGGGACGGTGAGACTCGTATCAAAGCTTTCTCCTTTCACCTGGAAGGAGCGGATGTCTCCTGGAGGAACAACACAGAACATGTGCTTCAGAACAGAGAGAAATGGGAACCGAACAAATGGAATAACTAACTGCATACGTTTGTATTTGTTTCTTAGAATTTCTTGTAAATTAACTTCGTTTTTGTAATTTGATAAAAAAAATTATGATTAAATTTCATTTTTTTCATAATTTTGATTTTTTTTTCTTGGAACTTCACATTTCTTTCAGAATTTAAAACTTTATTATTTTTTTTTATAATATAGGGAATTCGTTTTTTTACTTTTGGTCCGAACTTTCCCTTTGTTCTTCAGGGTTTGACTCACCTCCACCGTGCAGCTGCTCGCAGGTCACGATGTATCCCAGGATGTCTCCGTTGGGTTTCCTTGGTTTGTCCCAGCTGAGATGCAGAGAGTCTGGACTCAGAGCCGTGAAGACCAGCGGACCCGGAGCACTCGGAGTACTGAGGGTGAACGGAGAACCTGCAGCCAACAAAACACACATTTTACTTCTTGTTACTGTATACAATTTTTGGTATCCAAGAATTTCTGACCTAAAAACCTTGAAAAAAGCATTGAAACTAAAATAAAATGAAACTAACAAATATTATTTTTATAATGTCTGAATGCTTTTTTGAAATGCCTTGTTGTTGAAATGTACTATATAAATAAAGCTGGCTTGCCTAAAACTCTAAAATATACATGTAGTGATGTTGGCCCCAAAACACAGAAGAGACAAAGTACTGTAGCATAACACAGATTATGTTCTTCTGATTTCACTTTTTCCTCACAATTTGACTTCAAACCTGCGCTTAAGTACAGTTCTTCAGTACAGTACTTCAGTACAGTACTTCAGTACAGTTCTTCAGTACAGTTCTTCAGTACAGTACTTCAGTACAGTTCTTCAGTACAGTTCTTCAGTACAGTTCTTCAGTACAGTACTTCAGTACAGTTCTTCAGTACAGTTCTTCAGTACAGTACTTCAGTACAGTTCTTCAGTACAGTTCTTCAGTACAGTACTTCAGTACAGTACTTCAGTACAGTTCTTCAGTACAGTACTTCAGTACAGTTCTTCAGTACAGTTCTTCAGTACAGTACTTCAGTACAGTTCTTCAGTACAGTTCTTCAGTACAGTACTTCAGTACAGTACTTCAGTACAGTTCTTCAGTACAGTACTTGTTGTAAATGTACTGTGCAATTACCTGGCATGGGGCACAGTGGGCTCTTTGGGTCCACAGCGGACTCGATGGTGATGACTCCCTCCCTCTCAGGTCCCCAGCCCTCCTGACTCTGAGCCTTCACTTTAAACAGGTAGGAGTGGTTGGGAAGCAGATCCTGGATCAGCACCGCGTTCTCCGCCGGGTTGCCAACGCTGATGCGATTCACCTCACCTGCAGGGGAGGAAACAGAAATCAGCTGATCCACTCCAGAATGGAAGGAGTCATCACATACAGAGCATCAACTAGCTCCTGAACAGTGTCCTTCACATGCTGATATACAAGAGAGGGAAACCATATTTTTAAGCATTATTGTACCTCCACTGAGCAGCTGGTAGAGAACGCAGTATCCCATGATGTCCTTCTCACAGTGAGGCTCCTGCCAGCTGACTTTGAGGGCCGTCGGGCCGAGAGCCGAAAACACGAGTCGGCTGGGAGTGTCTGGGACTCCTGGAGAGACACGAGCGTCTGAAGAGAGACAAACACACACCTCACTGAATACCACAGAGGGCAAGAGTACACACTTCCTTTACTCGAGTAGAAGTACAGATACTCTTGTTTAAAAATACTCTGGTGTAAAGTAGAAGTACTGACTAAACTTCTTCCTCAAGTCAAAGTAAAGAGGCTTTGAAGTGTCCTTCAGTAGAAAGTACCCATAGCTAGCAGCTGCTTTAAAGAGTACCTGACCTCCCTTTATATCAATAGAACAATAATGTCATTGTTAGCTAATGAATGTTTCCATGGTGACCAACGGCAACATGACAACGTTTCCATTGGTCCCTCTTCTTTAGAGAAGACCAGGAAGTGATGGATACACGGATCGTGTTCAAACCAATAGGCACGCAGCGACTCTGAAGAATAATGATCACGCACCAACACACATTCAGACTAAAGGAACCAGCTGTTTGGAGA
>CM070485.1:2246627-2352414 GCA_036324585.1 Champsocephalus esox | reverse complement strand
TTTTATTGCTTATGGATTATCAGAACATTTCAAAGGGGACACAGTCACATTGGATTAACCTATGGATTAACTACAGCATCGTTTTGATCGTTTTAATGCCATTGAAGACCAGTTTTTATCAGACAAAGACGAAGGTAAGCCATGTTAGCGTTGTGGGCTACCTAGCGCCACTTGTTTTGATGTACGTTTTTGGTGATAACGTCGCGAGTTGGTATCTATCAGTGTTGAGGTGGGCACCGGTAGATTCTGTGTCTCCTTGCGATCATAAACGATGTGTTGGATGTGCAGCTAGGATAAGTAATAAGGGAGCTAGGAGTGATTTTCGGTGCAGTAATAGGTTAGCATTTTTCGCTCAGGGGTCATTTAGATGCTTCTTATGAGACTTGTGTTTTGTTTTGGTAAAAATGGTTTGTGTCGTCAGTTAGCTGAGATTATTCCCGTTAATCTGGTTTAACACATCAATAGGTTCTTAAACATTGACACAAAAAAAAAGTACCCGCCGGCGGGGACGACCTTGGGGACTTAACAGGTTAATAATGATATAATGTTGGTACCTGAGCTGCTCATGTAGCTGGTGGATGTTTCTGTGATGAAGGAGCTGCCCCCCCCTGCTCTGTAGTTGGTGCTCAGAGTTGATTTCGGAGAGGAAGAAGTCGACAGATTTCGAGATGCTGAACCTCCCGGGAACTGGAAGCTCGAATCCCATTTTCCATTCATGTTGTAATCTGTGGACATAGTGAAGATGATATATAGTACAGAAGGTAGCACGTTTAGCGGTTAGCATTGGATCAACACATCAAGCACCGAAAAACCAGGCCAGATCTGAAGAGGAAGCAGCAGCAGACTCCAGTCCTATGGGAGTTACAGAAACTGTGATGTACTACAAAATAACAAATATTCTGTGTAGCATTTTCCGCTAGATTTTAGGCTATATTAGTCTAATGTTGTGCAATGAAGGTTCAAACCATATCTTGTGTGGTTGATAATAAACATACATTGTTCATATAGCACTTATTCAAATGAGAAACTACAGAACTAAAGCAGTTGCTTTACTCAGGAAAACTTGATTTCAGCTTGATTTGACCTCAAACTAGATCAGTTTTTTGAAGCTCTTGCCCTCCAAATGAAGGCAAAGACCAACTTCGTAGTGCGCAACAGGTTGAGTTGCATTATTTCTATGAGAATAATAAAACAAACTGTATAACGCCTTTTAACTTTGACATCAGATGCACTCATTCTGTCTTGCTAAAAAAAAATCCCTAGATTTAAAATATTTAAGTCGATTATTTAGCATTTTCTTTATTTGTAGTTTTAACGTTTTTTGTCTGTCGTCGGTGACATCCACATGTCTTCATCTACAGATCTAAAGTGTTGCTGCTTTTACTTGTCAATGTGGAAAACTGATGTGTTGAACCTGCTAAATGCTAACAAGGACACTTCATCAGGTGCTTTGCATCAGAACACAAAATACAAACAAGAAAAAACACGTAACAGCTGCGAGGAGAAGGTGCCGTCACTGAAACTGCCCTGCAGAAACGAGACTGTATTTAATTCAGAAGCCAATATTTCCTTTCAGCCGCGCAGTAACTTAGCCTTTTCACACACACACACACACACACACACACACACACACACACACACACACACACACACACACACACACACACACACACACACACACACACACACACACACACACACACACACACACATCAAGCTGCCTCCAGATCGCCACCTCAGGACAGACAGAAAAGCCTGCCCCCGATCATCAACTGGAGGTGGGGCAGTTGATGCCAGAGCTCCTCTCTGGGGACTGAAGCCCGAAATGAATCAGCCACATGTGGATATGTCTGATCCCGCTGGCTGCCGCTTGTGCATTAGAGCTGCCATGCTGTTTCTCTGTCTGCGGCCTGAGGGTCTTCACCTGGACGCGGTGTTTTGGCGTAGTTTTGGCGGGGGGCCTCGCTGTCGGAGCTGGCCTGGGTGTCGGTGCTGAGCCGGAAGACATCCACTCGCTTTTTCCACGACACCTTACGCAGGTCCAGGTTGGACCCAACCAACTTCACATGGTTCCAGCCTTGTGTTCGGGGTCAGAGAGGGAAGCAAGCAGGCGGAGGATAGATTGGAGGCGAGGAAGAGTCAACGGGTGGCTTTAGTGTAACATTAGTTTACTAAAAGAAGGGCTGTCAAACTATGAAATGGGATAATATGATGAAGGAATAGTTTATTGTGGCTGTCGGGCGGAAAACTTTTCATATTTAGTATTTTTTTCTTTTTTATAATCAGTTGTGTTTGTAGTATAACACGTCAATGTTTTTATAATTACTCTCACTGCCTGAACACAGGTCTACACTGCAAGTCTTACCATAGGCTGCTAAATAATCATTCAAATTTAAATGATGAGATCCACCTATTTGGTGACAGCTAGACGGATAGCTAAGGTAAGCTAGCTAACTAGGTAGATAGATAGCGAACGTTTGCTAGCTTACTATCACATTGACTGAACTGAGTTTGGTCAGTAAGTTAGCCACTCATTTGGAGATAGCTAGATGGGTAGCTAACATTTGCTAGCTAGCTTGTTCGATGGGAAGGTATGGTAGCATGCTAGCAAACTATGTAGCTAGCAAATGTAAGCTAAATAGCTAACGTTTGCTAGCTAATCAGCACACTGACAGGTTAACTGAGTTGGTCTCTGGTTAACTAGTGTTTCTAAATGTCAGCACTGTGGACCTCAGTCTTCTGTCGGTGAGAGTTATTGAGCATTATGAGCTTTAATCCGTTCGGCTCATATTTTTTTCTTTCTTTTCGTAGCTCCTCGTAGCAGAGCATCTTCACCACAGCACTCAACAGAATTATTAAATATACCCAGTCTCACGGCATTTTGTGTTATAGTCACGAAATTAATTTAATCTATTGATTCGTGTTCACCAACAAAATGTCCCCCTTTTTGTCGTGTCACACAGAACGATTTAAAAAATGTATTTCTATTGGTAGTGTGTTTCGTGCCTGCGTCTTTTTGTCCGGTGTCGGAACCATATGTGTTCGGGGCATAGAGGTTCGGGGGCCTTCTCTTACCAATGACGTCACGCATTGTACGCATTGTGATTGGCTGTACGGTAATTTACCCAGGGGTGCTCGGGGGCCAATCACATCTTCAGATCATGACGAACCAAATTGAAGTATTCCTATACTCCTAGCGTGTGAACATGTTTGTGAAAAACATGTTAAAAAACATGAAAACATCATAGGCCTACACGGTCAAATTCCGAACATTTCAACATCGCCTACATTCTTTACTTTGTCCGTTATTATATGTAGAAGATATTACTTTTTTCTCCGTGATGTTGTTTCCATAGCAACAACTTCAAACGGGAAGTTAACCTAAATTACATTTAAGACACTGCAACGAAAAGTAACAAAAACAATGTAAAATCCTTTTCCGTTTCACAGAACTCAAATTGGGTTATTTACATAATTATGTTTACACTGTCGATTGTTATGTTTGGGGGGACACACGACACATCAAATCACATCTACAGATCAAGACGAAGCGAATGAAAGTACTCCCATACTCCTAGCGTGTGAACATGTTTGTGAATAACGTGTGCAAAGTCTCCGAAGACGGAGCAGTGGCTGCGATGCTAGCTTTGCGGCTAGCGGTTAGCATTTTCAATGGAAATATACATCGAAACATCACGTTTCAGTAAAAAGAAGGCCCCACTGGAATCGTATCTAATCTCTGAGACGATTCCAGGGATGCCTGACTTGAGTTTCTAGCACCAGGGAAAGTGGACAAAAGTGCCCCAGATCAGCCTCTTAATTTACCCAGGGCCTAGGGCTTGGCTTTGGGCATGAAAATGCAGGAAACTCCCCTGAGTATTTTATTACATATCTCAACTTTGGAGAGGAGTTGGGGGACAAACGACACATCAAATCACATCTCCACATCAAGCCGAAGCTAATTAGAATATTCTTGACTGCCTAGCCTGCGGGAAAATCACAATGCGTGACGTCATTACACCGTACATCGTACGTTGTGACGTCACTGGTAAGAGACGGACCCCGAACACATATGGTACCGACACCGGTCGGGTCTTGGAAGACCGGAAGCTGTGGGGTTCATAAAAACTTGTTCTTACTCAATACATCAAGCCACGATTATTATTTTTATTTTAAATTGTTAATGTCTGACCTTTTTTGCCATCTATGAGAAAAATAAATGGCTCAGAGCGTCAAAATACTGAAATCTGTATTTTTAAAATCTGTTTTCCTTCCAATTTGTTATTATTTACATTGCTAAAATCGTTCTGTGTGACACGGAAACAAATGGGGAAATCGTGTTGGTGAACACGAATCAATAGATTAATTACTATAACACGAAATGCCGTGAGACTGGGTTGAATCAGCACACTGACAGGTTAACGGAGTTGTTCTCTGGTTAACTTGTTTTTTCGAAATGTGAAAGTTATTAAAAATGTCCTCATATCAGATTTCATCGTCATGTCATCCTGTTTAGTCTCTAACAGAGGATGCTGTAAAGCCATCACCTCACAGTAGCTTAGAATGATCTTGAATACAATTCATTTTTTAAAAAGCTGTTCGAGATAAACAGGAAGAGATAACAAAAGGATATTGACAACATCCTGTTCAATTACTTTAAAAGGTTGTATTCATTTCTTTGTTTCCTTCACAGAAACCTGTGGGCTCTCTTCAGGTTTTCCGCCTGACAGCGACGATATATATGTTGTTTTTTTCTCTTGGAGACGAGGCGCAACATCGGCAGAGAGAAATAAAACAAGGTCTGCAGGAAGAAGAAGAGCGGCAGCAGATTGAAACGAGGAGAGGCCTCGCGGTTTGTAATCGTAAAGCACAAGTATTGCAGATATCTGGGCATGTATTGGAAGCACATTTCGTGAGGCGTTGCCTGCCAGAAAGAAGTCATAACTCTTCCCAGCTCTTCCTCAATGCCCCTCTGGTGGAGTTAGTCGTAGAAAAACGGAGAATTGAGAATTTACATTTCCCCCTTCTGACAGAGCACATGACAACGGGAACAAAGACGGTGATAAATGCAGAATAATTGGATCCACATTGCAGCGATAGCTCACAGGTCTGGCGGTCACATGAATGAAGCAGGAGCCGGGTTAGTTTTACTGTCAGCCCCTTTGATTACCCACCATCTCCGGAGACGCTGGGAGTCTTGGACCCGGCAGGAGACTTCATCACCTCGCTGCTGTACATCAGGTAGCTGTCGTACTCGTCTCCAGCCTCAGCGTCGATGATGGGGATATCCGGGATGATGGGAACTATCGGGACAGGAGGAGAAGGGGGTATTGGCAGGGAACGTATAATAATATTTCTTCTGGGTGTGATCACGACTAGTTGTATGAAATCAAAAAAATGTGAAGGCCTTGGAATAATTGATTGATTTTATTTGAGCAGAATAAAGCAGAAGAGATCTTCGAGCTTTGATCAATTCATGTAGAGAGTAAGTTCAAACTCAAGCATATTGCACACTTTTTAAACGTGTTATCCGTTATTTGGCTTTTTCGAATCATTGCTTTTAATAACGGCTCATTTTATTTCCAATCTCAAACTAATGTTTTCTTAACGTCTAAACTTGATTACACTTTAGAATGGCTTCGTGTCTTAATGGTGATCTGCCTTGTCTTACCAAGGTGCAAATATAAAAATCTGTGTTTGCTTATGGACTACACAAGTTTAATATTTCACAGAGAATTAATTGCATTTAATAAAACTGTTAATTATCTTATTCATGTTTGTTGGTTTCTAGGATTTCCAAATCCGACTTCACTTTTACCCTCAGGGCGATTGCATGCCCTTCCACTTCTTGTTTCAGTCTCCTATTTGTGTTGACTTACTTATTTCTGTCATCGGGGCAATTTTGATGTCCTCCTATTTCACTTATATTACTTGTTTTGTTGCCCCAATAAACATTCATCTAGTTATCGACGCATTAAACCGTATTTAATGTACTCTTAATGTACATTATTTAATTTCATATTCTGTTCTTGTTCATATCATTCTGTATCTATATAGAGTTCTTGCACTTTATTTTGTATTTGAGTATTTTATTATATGATATATACTTTTTATTAATCCCCGTGGGGAAATTGTTCCTCTGCATTTGACCCGTCCTAGTGTTAGGAGCAGTGTGGGGAACGGTGCCTTGCTCAGGGGCACCTCGGTAGCACTTGGTCTTGCCGGGACTTGAACTGGTGACCTTCCAGTTGCCAAGCCGAGTCCCGATCGACTTCGCCACCACCGCCCCAGATGTGTTGCAGGAGCTCGGGTCAGAATAATTTCATTGCCATTTCTACTCTGTAGCTTTTGAGCAAATGGTGATAAAACCTTTGAATGTAGTCTCATATTTGTTGGTGTCTTAAATCTGTTGTGTTTCCGACTGAAGCTGAAGTCTGTTGAGGGTGCGTTGGCCCCGTACTTACTGGACAGAGGTCTTGCGGGCTGCGATGCCAGGTTGATGGTGGCGTCTCTGAATGGACCCCAGCCCATGCTGTTCATGGCCCGGACTTTGTACTGGTAGGTCTGGGCGCGCTGCAGGTTCTCGATCAGCAGCATGCGCTTCTTCGGGTTGTCGATCTTTATCTTCTTAGCGGCGCCCTCTGGCTCTGCGAGGAGAGAGTATTGGTTCAGAGGTCTCCTATTATACTGTATTTAGGCATATATTATAGGTCTCACATATATACAAATACATAAAACAGTGTTTTGCTCAAAATACCAAACAGATCACCCATTCTAGCCTCATATCCCTCTATTTCAGCCCTGTTAGACAAGTGCTGATTCTGGGTCTGTAGCTTTGAAAAAAATGCTAAATGCTGCCGTGATAAAACTCCAAAAACCACATCAAGGATCCTCTCTGAAACAGGATGGAGCTCAAACTCTCTCTCTCTCTCTCTCTCTCTCTCTCTCTCTCTCTCTCTCTCTCTCTCTCTCTCTCATCTCTCTCTCTCTCTCTCTCTCTCTCTCTCTCTCTCTCTCTCTCTCTCTCTCTCTCTCTCTCTCTCTCTCTCTCTCTCTCTCTCTCTCTCTCTCAGGGTTACCATCAGGTGACTTCCTCTTGACTTCCTGCTTCCTCACACACTCTCTCCAGCACAGGTTAGCTCTGAGTGCTAGCATGCTAATGTAACCCAGACCATATCGCTTCCAGAACACGTCTCATTGTTTCTGACAGCAACGCTTCTGATTGGCCCGTGGGGGTAAAGCCCGCCCACATTTTTGTGATGTGGTCATGACGCAGCAAATCTGGATCAGCTCCGTTGGTCCCCGTTTTTAGAGACGTGGGTACGGAGGAGAAGAGAGAGGGGTTTGTTTCCTGACACACACCGGGACACACCGGGGGGGGGACACACCGGGGGGGGGGACACACCGGGGACACACCGGGACACACGGGGGGACACCGGGGACACACCGGGGACACACCGGGACACACGGGGACACACCGGGGACACACCGGGGACACATGGGGATGTAGAGAAGACATCAGGAAATATGAAAATTACACGATGCTAATATATAGATAAACTCTTGAGGTTTGGTTCTTACTCGTGTCCTCGCCGATGGGGGTGTAGATGACTTCGTACGCCGTGATGTTCCCGTTGGTTTCGGCAGGTTCACCCCAGCTGACCTGAGTGACCGTCGGGCTGATCACGTTGAAGGCCAGACGTCCAGGTTCACCGGGAACTGAAGAAAAAACAACACAGGAAACGTTTTTATGGTCAAACTATGGTACGTTTATTTATCGAGCACATTTTCAGCTAGACATGGCATTTGACTAATCCTTAATGTTCAGTCACTGAACTAGTGTTCAAATGTTGATGTTTTTAAGAATTACTGGTTCAACCCAATCCAGAAGATAAAATCACGTAAAAAAACAAACCAAAAATCCATCGATTCACAAGATATCATTTTGATAATATTTCCGTCTGGTTTCCTTTTATAAACACCAGGATAGTAAATCTGAGTAGTTACCGTCCTCCAGTGTTTGACAGGGCACCATGTCTGTATCGTATCCGTCTCCCATGACGTTGTACGCGCAGACCCTCGTCTCGTAGTCGCAGTACGGGTACAGGTTGGTCAGCTCAGCCTGAGGCGTCTTCACATCCATCACCTTGGCGTCTTCCTCCGGGTCGCCATAGATCCAGTACTTTACCTGAAGCATACAAGGTACACACGCTTTACTCGAGTAGAAGTACACACACGCTTTACTCGAGTAGAAGTACAGATACTCGTGTTTAAAAATACTCTGGTGAAAGTAGAAGTACTGACTAAACTTCTTTCCTCAAGTCAAAGTAAAGAGGCTTTGAAGTGTCCTTCAGTAGAAAGTACCCATAGCTAGCAGCTGCTTTAAAGAGTACCTGACCTCCCTTTATATCAAGAGAACAATAATGTCATTGTTAGCTAATGAATGTTTCCATGGTGACCAACGGCAACATGACAACGTTTCCATTGGTCCCTCTCCTTTAGAGAAGACCAGGAAGTGATGGATACACGGATCGTGTTCCAACCAATAGGCACGCAGTGACTCTGAAGAATAATGATCACGCACCAAACACACATTCAGACTGAAGGAACCAGCTGTTTGGGAAATGAGAGAAGTGGAAAGTTCAGGTATTTGAGTTCAACATGAGAGAAGTAGAAAGTACAGGTATTTGAGTTCAACATGTGAGAAGTAGAAAGTACAGGTATTTGAGTTCAACATGAGAGAAGTAGAAAGTACAGGTATTTGAGTTCAACATGAGAGAAGTAGAAAGTACAGGTATTTGAGTTCAACATGTAAGAAGTAGAAAGTACAGGTATTTGGGTTCAACATGTAAGAAGTAGAAAGTACAGGTATTTGAGTTCAACATGTAAGAAGTAGAAAGTACAGGTATTTGAGTTCAACATGAGAGAAGTAGAAAGTACAGGTATTTGGGTTCAACATGAGAGAAGTAGAAAGTACAGGTATTTGAGTTCAACATGAGAGAAGTAGAAAGTACAGGTATTTGAGTTCAACATGTAAGAAGTAGAAAGTACAGGTATTTGAGTTCAACATGAGAGAAGTAGAAAGTACAGGTATTTGAGTTCAACATGAGAGAAGTAGAAAGTACAGGTATTTGAGTTCAACATGAGAGAAGTAGAAAGTACAGGTATTTGAGTTCAACATGTAAGAAGTAGAAAGTACAGGTATTTGAGTTCAACATGAGAGAAGTAGAAAGTACAGGTATTTGAGTTCAACATGTAAGAAGTAGAAAGTACAGGTATTTGAGTTCAACATGAGAGAAGTAGAAAGTACAGGTATTTGAGTTCAACATGAGAGAAGTAGAAAGTACAGGTATTTGGGTTCAACATGTGAGAAGTAGAAAGTACAGGTATTTGAGTTCAACATGAGAGAAGTAGAAAGTACAGGTATTTGGGTTCAACATGAGAGAAGTAGAAAGTACAGGTATTTGAGTTCAACATGAGAGAAGTAGAAAGTACAGGTATTTGAGTTCAACATGTAAGAAGTAGAAAGTACAGGTATTTGAGTTCAACATGAGAGAAGTAGAAAGTACAGGTATTTGAGTTCAACATGTAAGAAGTAGAAAGTACAGGTATTTGAGTTCAACATGTAAGAAGTAGAAAGTACAGGTATTTGAGTTCAACATGTGAGAAGTAGAAAGTACAGGTATTTGTGTTCAACATGAAGAAGTAGAAAGTACAGGTATTTGAGTTCAACATGTAAGAAGTAGAAAGTACAGGTATTTGAGTTCAACATGTAAGAAGTAGAAAGTACAGGTATTTGAGTTCAACATGTAAGAAGTAGAAAGTACAGGTATTTGAGTTCAACATGTGAGAAGTAGAAAGTACAGGTATTTGAGTTCAACATGAGAGAAGTAGAAAGTACAGGTATTTGAGTTCAACATGTAGAGAAGTAGAAAGTACAGGTATTTGAGTTCAACATGAGAGAAGTAGAAAGTACAGGTATTTGAGTTCAACATGTGAGAAGTAGAAAGTACAGGTATTTGAGTTCAACATGTGAGAAGTAGAAAGTACAGGTATTTGAGTTCAACATGTGAGAAGTAGAAAGTACAGGTATTTGAGTTCAACATGTAAGAAGTAGAAAGTACAGGTATTTGAGTTCAACATGTGAGAAGTAGAAAGTACAGGTATTTGAGTTCAACATGAGAGAAGTAGAAAGTACAGGTATTTGAGTTCAACATGTGAGAAGTAGAAAGTACAGGTATTTGAGTTCAACATGTGAGAAGTAGAAAGTACAGGTATTTGAGTTCAACATGTAAGAAGTAGAAAGTACAGGTATTTGAGTTCAACATGAGAGAAGTAGAAAGTACAGGTATTTGAGTTCAACATGAGAGAAGTAGAAAGTACAGGTATTTGAGTTCAACATGTAAGAAGTAGAAAGTACAGGTATTTGAGTTCAACATGTGAGAAGTAGAAAAGTACAGGTATTTGAGTTCAACATGTGAGAAGTAGAAAGTACAGGTATTTGAGTTCAACATGTGAGAAGTAGAAAGTACAGGTATTTGAGTTCAACATGTGAGAAGTAGAAAGTACAGGTATTTGAGTTCAACATGAGAGAAGTAGAAAGTACAGGTATTTGAGTTCAACATGAGAGAAGTAGAAGGTACAGGTATTTGAGTTCAACATGAGAGAAGTAGAAAGTACAGGTATTTGAGTTCAACATGAGAGAAGTAGAAAGTACAGGTATTTGAGTTCAACATGAGAGAAGTAGAAAGTACAGGTATTTGAGTTCAACATGAGAGAAGTAGAAAGTACAGGTATTTGAGTTCAACATGTGAGAAGTAGAAAGTACAGGTATTTGAGTTCAACATGAGAGAAGTAGAAAGTACAGGTATTTGTGTTCAACATGAGAGAAGTAGAAAGTACAGGTATTTGAGTTCAACATGTAAGAAGTAGAAAGTACAGGTATTTGAGTTCAACATGAGAGAAGTAGAAAGTACAGGTATTTGAGTTCAACATGAGAGAAGTAGAAAGTACAGGTATTTGAGTTCAACATGTGAGAAGTAGAAAGTACAGGTATTTGAGTTCAACATGAGAGAAGTAGAAAGTACAGGTATTTGAGTTCAACATGAGAGAAGTAGAAAGTACAGGTATTTGAGTTCAACATGAGAGAAGTAGAAAGTACAGGTATTTGAGTTCAACATGAGAGAAGTAGAAAGTACAGGTATTTGAGTTCAACATGAGAGAAGTAGAAAGTACAGGTATTTGAGTTCAACATGAGAGAAGTAGAAAGTACAGGTATTTGGGTTCAACATGAGAGAAGTTGTAAGAAGTCAAAGTAAGAACTCGTCAGAAAAATAAGTAGTGGAGTAAAGCACTGATACCAGAACAATGTACTTAAGTACAGTAACGGAGTATTTGTACTCCATACTTCCCCCCTCTGATGGGACGTACCTTGTACCCCTGGGGGTTCCCAGACGGAGGGTCCCAGTTGAGGCGGATGTTTCGGGGTCCGGTTGCTTTGGCTTTGAGGTTTTCGGGGGAGAGAATATGGCCGCCGGAAGTGGCTGTCGTTTTTTTGGTGCTCATCTGCATCTGGGCCATCTCTGGAGACCTGGGACCTGCTGGGAGGGGAAGGCAGACAATCGGACTAAATTAGACAAAAGAAACGTCCATCTAGACAGGAGGCACCAAATCTTGACCACATCCGGTCCTTCTGCTTTAGATTGTCCCTTTCTCTTATCAAATTAAATATAAATATGAAACCGCTGTCATCCAGATATTTTTTCCCTTTCTTGCAACGGACATAAATGTGTAAAATAATCGGTGTGTCTATGATTTGAATCTGTAACCTCGAAAGCTACCTCTTTGGGTTTCATCTGTGTGTCGATGTGGCTCTGATACTAGCCATTGGAGGGTAAAGTGATGGAGCTCCATTATGTAAGGGATGACGTGCAGCGAGGCGGTCATTATGGGGAAAAGAACTCCCGCCAGGCAGAGCAGGCAGCGGAGGGACCTTGATCAGCCTGAAGGGTGCACGCTGCACTTCATCCGCTTATCACATTCTCAACAAAGTAACGACATGACTCCCAATATTAATTGAAATGCTTTTATGGATTTGGAAAATGATTTTATTGATTTAAAAAAATTGTTTAAATTGACGTGCATCCGCTAAGAAAAATAGTCCGTTGTTGCCGTTTGAACTAACGTAGCAACGGCAGGAACCGCTTCGATGGCGTTTTTGAGGAGCTTTCTGATTACAGATTTGAAAACATCGTTGCTTGCTTTAAAAGTAGCACACTTCATGATGTCAAACCTTGGGAAGTATCTCGATATCCCTGCCCTGATGCCAAAGGAACGGCAACTGAATATGTGTCGCCGTTTGATGTCTACGTCTGGACCGCTGCGTAACAAGGAGGGTTTCTGCCCGTTACTTCCCCGCTGCTTTCTAGTCGCTCTTGTCTCGTCAGTTAGAAAAGCAAACTGTATGCAGTTAAATCGACCGACCTTCTTTCTGCGGATGTGAGCGTCCTTAACAACGGTCAATAAATCCATGACAACAGTCTGTACTACTGGATTAACAATGTGTCACGTGTTCTGAATTGACCAATCAGAATGGAGTATTCAACTAAGCCATGTAATACATGTAGAAAGCTGTGTCACTAGTGTAGCTACGCAGTGACTGATGCACATTAGTTTCCCAGTACTTTATGACCAAAGATGCTCCTCAGAATCTTTAATATGTTTGTATGCATGCTTCTTAGGTAACATTAAGCTGTCTCTGGCTCTTTTTCTGCTGTAACAATGTACATTTCCCCTCTGTGGGACGAACAAAGGTATTCTGATTCTGAATTATCACTGGGCAAAGATATCATGATTGCGATCATATCTTTGGGCTGGTATCTCCTCTCTCTTACCTGCATCGATGACGTTGATCTGCGTGGTCTTCCTCTCTCCGACGGAGGCGTTGCTGCTCGGGTCGAACAGCTCCAAAACGATAGTTTCGGGCGTCACAGGGCCGGGTTTGGACTTCGGGTCGATCACGATGTCCTTCTCCGTCTCTCCGGGGTTGAACTTCAGGACGCCGGAGAGGTCGAGGCGCTGAGACTTCTTGGTTCTCCACTTCACCGTCGCCGGGCTGGTTGGGTTTCGAGTGCGGACCACGGGGATGGAGTAGGTCGGGTCGGAGGTGGTGAAGTTCTGGGTTCCCTTTTTGAACATCATCACACTGGGCTCTGGATAGAACGAGAAGGGGGAAATTATTTAAAACCGTATTTAATGTTGTCTTAATGTACATCCTGTGCAGATTTGTGAACGTCCCCACTTACAGAGAAATGAACAGTCTATTGTAATGGTAGGTTTATTCAAATACTTATCTACCACAGTTCAATGCAAACAATTAATTATCTTTTATATAATGTACATTTCTGGATTCTCTTTTTGATATTCTGTCTCTCATTAGTCGAATAAACCTCCCGTTACAATTATAGACTGTTCATTTCTTTGTAAGTAGGCAAATTAACAAAATCGGCAAGGGGATGAAATACTTATTCTTGCACTATTTTTTCTTTGTGTATTCTATTATCCATGTTGCATTGTTGGAGGAGCTTCATGGCCATTTCTACTCTGTAGCTACATGTGACGATTAACCTTTGAAAGCTGAAAGAAAGGGGAAGACGGCGATAAGACGGTATCTGAATAGCTGTGGTGTTTAAATCTGAAACGAAGTGCCGTTATGGTAACACTTACGGCCCGTCTACACTACAGCGTAGACAGCGTCGAAAACTCCAATCTGCTCCAATCTGCCCATTCACTTTCAATGGGGTGACGTCACGTAGCCTCGCTTTTTCGCCAAACTGAATTGTGGGTAGCAGAGCGGTCCATCTCCGCCGGAGACGCCGGAGTAGCCAGCGCCAGCCAATCAAATCCCGTTTCCCAAAATCAAACCGCGTCTAAGCTGGGAGAGATATCCCGCCGTTCATTTCTATATTTCAAAAAAAGTCGGAGGAGAAACTAACTATCGCCGTAGCAATCACCCGGTTGTGTATGAGCAGACCCTCTTCACCTACCGGGACACAAACCGGAGGAACCAGCATGGAGGGAGGAGGCAGAGACAGTGGGGGGAAACTGGTAGGTTTCGCCTGTTTGGGGAGTTTATATATATATATATATTGCTCCCATAAAATCCCCGGGGTTTTTGCTTTGGATGTCGGGGGCGGGACATTCATGTGATTGGTTGTTGGTCGCGTTGCTTGAATAAAATCCCCAAGCTCCAGACACGCCCAGCTCCAAGATTTTTTTGAAGCTGTAGTGTGGACGCTCCGTGAGAGAGAATATTTGTACCTATGTTACAAAAAAACGTCTTCCAGTTTGAAACACATGGACACGTCTCCTTGCCACAGAACGAGAGAGGGGACACATGTTGATGTAGAAGAGACGTGAAGAAGAGGGGACACATGTTGATGTAGAAGAGACATGAGGAAGAGGGGACACATGTTGATGTAGAAGAGACATGGAGAAGAGGGGACACATGTTGATGTAGAAGAGACATGGAGAAGAGGGGACACATGTTGATGTAGAAGAGACATGGAGAAGAGGGGACACATGTTGATGTAGAAGAGACCTGAAGAAGAGGGGACACATGTTGATGTAGAAGAGACATGAAGAAGAGGGGACACATGTTGATGTAGAAGAGACATGAGGAAGAGGGGACACATGTTGATGTAGAAGAGACATGGAGAAGAGGGGACACATGTTGATGTAGAAGAGACATGAAGAAGAGGGGACACATGTTGATGTAGAAGAGACATGGAGAAGAGGGGACACATGTTGATGTAGAAGAGACAAGGAGAAGAGGGGACACATGTTGATGTAGAAGAGACATGGAGTAGAGGGGACACATGTTGATGTAGAAGAGACATTGAGAAGAGGGGACACATGTTGATGAAGAAGAGACATGGAGAAGAGGGGACACATGTTGATGTAGAAGAGACATGAAGAAGAGGGGACACATGTTGATGTAGAAGAGGGGACACATGTTGTTGATGATGAAGAAGAGACATGAAGAAGAGGGGACACATGTTGATGTAGAAGAGACATGGAGAAGGTCCCCTCTAGTTCACCTGGCAGGTCTGTGATGGTGACGGTGGTTCTCGGGTAGCGTCCCAGCTTGGCTCCCTGTCTCGGGTTACTGAGGTCCATCACAAACTGCCGGACCTGCTTTTCATCTAGAAGGCCGTCTTTCTCGCTGAGCTCCAGCAGGCGGACGGGAACTAATTTCTGGGTCTCATCAGGACCGTAGCTCAGGTCTCCTTCCACGTGGATGTAGTCCTACAACACACAAGAGAAGAACAGGTAAGGAACATGGGAGGCTGTGGCTCAGTGGGTTAGTGCATTGGTGTTGGGATCAGGGGGTCACAGGTTCAAACCCCACTGCAGTCAGCATGTCGTTGTGTCCCTGAGACACTTCACCCCAAAGTGCTCTTGTGGCGATTGCCCACAGTATTGAGCCACAGGGGGGTCAGAGGTCAGTGTTAGGGGGCACTGGCCCCCCCTGGCCCCCCTAGAACCTCCCCTGAGTCTTATACTCTGATTGCCTTTTACTCTGTTAAATTGTATTTGTAGTCTTGTATGCGTTTAACAGAGAGACATATGTTAAGGATTTACATTTCAGGAAGTGTAAAAGGAAGTGAAAGGTGGATTAAATGGTTAAATACGAGGGGGTTTCATGGGTTCATGGGTTCATGGTGGGATGTAGGACCAGCTGTTTCCTTTCATGAATATACAGAGAGACTGTAAGCAGAACTTCTTTATCCTCTGAGGATGAAGTTGACACGTAAAGAACATCATGGCGATGCCCCATGGTGCTAACCCAAATAATAATTAACAGTGGCCCTAACATTACACACATCCGAACTGAATTAAGGAGGAGAAGAAGCTTTGACGAATCACAGACTCTACCACGGACCAGAGTCTGATTGAACAAAGGAGATCGGACAATGCCCTCTCTGAAATACCTCTTTGTGTTTAAGTATGTATTTGTGTATTATGTGCATATTCAATGTAGTGTTTTGTGTATGTCTATTACGTGTTGACAAAACAATTTAAAAGCATCTCTTGGTGATGACACACACCTTATTCCAACAATGCAACATCCCATCCCTGGACAAAGAGACGTCGACATTTCTAATATTGTTTAACGTGCAATAACAAAGTGTTCATTCCAGCTGGCGCTGCACTTTAGAGAAGAGGATAAACTATTCTGGTAATGCTTTGAATGAGTACTAATTGTTAAAGGTCTCCTATTATAATGTTTCTCATCAATATACTACACGTCTCAGATAACCTGTCTCTGATTGGCTGAAACACCAAATGGGTCATTGCAGCATTACCCATAATCCCCTCTGTTTCAGCCCTGTTTCCAAAGTGCTGATTCTCTGTCTGTTACTTCAGATGAAAACGAGGAGCCCCTCCCCCACGCCCCTCTGAGAGACATCTGGTTACAAAGAACTCAACGGAGCTCTAGAGGAGGTTCAGGTTATAAGGGGGGCGGGTTACCTTGGTTACCGTGGTTGCTGATTGGCTAATGGTTACCCAAGGCAAAGAGACATGAAGAAGGGGATTTTGCAGAGTAGGTGATCTTTCATCTTGGAGAGTATTTGTCTTCATCAGCTTTTCTCCCTCTTTTCGAAATTCAATTTGTCCTCACTGATCCACTCATTCATTCATAAATGTTGGTAGTAGGACAATAAGGACAGACTGAAAGCCAAGACACCATGCGTAAGGAGTCGCCCGTGATCACGGTGTCTCAGCAGTGGATGACCTTTGTGTCTACCGGGAGGAGAGCTCGACGTGAGCAGCTCACCTTCTTGTCTTTGGCCGTTTGGTCTCGTGTTCGGTACGTCACTTGCGTTCGTCCGTTCTCGATGATCTCTCGGCTGATCGGGATGTTGGCGACTCCGTCCGACCGGCTGTACGTGTACGCCGGCTGCAGGAAGGAGAAGATGCTGGAGGCTGAGGAAGAGGAAGAGATATTGTCAACAAACGACCCGCAGAAAGGGTCTATAGGGAGAGTCTAGACAGCTGTCTTTATAGATGTCCCATGTTCGAGTGTTTCGGCACTGAAACAAGCGGATTAAAATAACACCCACGCTGGAGGCTGCGGACGAGGACGAGGAATAACAATAATAATAATAATAATAATAATGATAATAAATGATATTTATATGGGGGTGATGAGGGTGGGGGTGATGAGGGTGGGGGTGGATGAAGGTGGAGGTGATGAGGGTGGGGGTGATGAGGGTGGGGGGTGATGAGGGTGGGGGTGATGAGGATGGAGGTGGATGAGGGGGGGGGTGATGTGGGTGGAGGTGGATGAGGGGGGGGTGATGAGGATGGGGGTGATGAGGGTGGAGGTGGATGAGGGTGGAGGTGATGAGGGTGGGGGTGGATGAAGGTGGAGGTGATGAGGGTGGGGGTGATGAGGGTGGGGGGTGATGAAGGTGGGGGTGATGAGGTTGGGGGTGGATGAGGGTGGGGGTGATGAGGGTGGGGGTGATGAGGGTGGGGGGGGTGATGAGGGTGGAGGTGGATGAGGGTGGGGGTGATGAAGATGGAGGTGGATGAGGGGGGGGTGATGTGGGTGGAGGTGGATGAGGGGGGGGGTGATGAGGATGGGGGTGATGAGGGTGGAGGTGGATGAGGGTGGGGGTGATGAGGGTGGAGGTGGATGAGGGTGGGGGTGATGAGGGTGGAGGTGGGGGTTATGAGGGTGGGGGTGATGTGGATGAGGGTGGAGGTGGATGAGGGTGGGGGTGATGAGGGTGGGGGTGATGAGGCTGGAGGTGATGAGGGGGGGGGGTGATGAGGGTGGAGGTGATGAGGGGGGGGGTGATGAGGCTGGAGGTAATGAGGCTGGAGGTGATGAGGGGGGGGGTGATGTGGGTGGAGGTGGATGAGGCTGGGGGTGGATGAGGGTGGGGGGTGATGAGGCTGGAGGTGGATGAGGGGGGGGTGATGAGGGTGGAGGTGATGAGGGTGGGGGTGATGAGGGTGGGGGTGATGAGGGTGGAGGTGGATGAGGGTGGGGTGATGAGGGTTGGGGTGATGTGGATGGGGGTGATGAGGGTTGGGGTGATGAGGGTGGGGGTGATGAGCATGGGGGTGGGGGGTGATGAGGCTGGGGGTGGATGAGGCTGGGGGTGGGGGTGATGAGGGGTGGGGGTGATGTGGATGGGGGTGATGAGGATGGGGGTGATGAGGCTGGGGGTGATGAGGGTGGAGGTGGATGAGGGTTGGGGTGATGAGGCCAAACTATCATTTAAAGCAGGAGCCATAAGAGCGGAGCCATAAGAGCCCTTCAAAGAGCCCTTCAAAGAGCCCTTCAAAGAGCCGTAACCCCGTCCCGTTGATATATCCCCAGTCGGCCTACAGCACCAGACGTGGTGTCTTTAGTCACCGTGCTCTTTGATGATGGTGATGTTGACCAGGCGCTTCCCGATGCCAGCGATGCCCAGCGGGACGTCCACGGCCTCCACCAGCAGCTGCTTCTTATCATCGTCTTCATCTTTGACGAAGAGCGGCACGTGGACGTCTATAGACTCCACGCCTTCCTGGAACTCCACGGCTCCCACAGCCTCTGCAGAGGAGCGGCGGATAATACGACATTTAGGAAATCAGTTCAAAGTACATTCGCTCGAGTACTGCACTTAATTACTATTTTACTTTACTCGAGTACTCCCGGAAACCGGCCGGTCCGCCGCGAGTCGGACTTATTTTAAATCCAGGCTGAAGACTTTCCTTTTTGCCTCAGCTTTTAATTGAACTATTCACATCTCACACTGTAACTTTTATTGCGTTTCCGCTATTTGAAAACCTGTCTGAAAATCAGCTGATCAGATTTTGTCCCTTTGTGATGTCATAATGTTTCTTTGGGATGTTTTACCATAAGCCAATCACCAACCAAGGTAAATCAATTCAGGCCATTCTGATTATATGGCTCACCTTTGACGAACTGCAATATTAAAATGACGTGCAAGTATCTATTTGTATTATTTGTTGGTGATAAAAACAGAATATTAATCTAACCTAATGTAATTCTACGACAAAAGCTAATTAGCATACCGACTTTTTTCTACTTTTGATCGTTTAAGTACATTTTTGGGATAATTTTTCAGTACTTTTAATGAAGCAACATCTTAATGCAGGGGGTGTCAAACTCAATTTCATCACGGGCCACATCAGCATTATGGCTGCACTCAAAGGGCCGGGTGTAACTTTAAGACTATATAGAAATACATATATAAATATATCATATATATAAAATAATGTATTATATTACATCGTTGCCTCTGCTTTGGACTATCATCGGATAGGGTAATCACTTCATAATAACTACGTCTGAAAGCAGAAGTCGAGGGAAAGTCTCTTCAGTGCGTATGTCCCAAAATGATTTAAAAATAAACGCCAAATTCTGGAGAAAAAAGAAATAGAAGAATCATTTTGAAATAAAAATGTAATTCTGAGAAAAAGGAATTCTATGAAAAAAGTCATATTCCAGATGCATTGTGGGACATGTAGTTTATGGGCAACGTGCTTCTGTAGCATGTAACCGTATAATGAACATATTATATTCTTTGCAAGCTCTTGTGGGGCAACAGAAAATGAAGCCGCGGGCCGAATGTGGCCCCCGGGCCTCGAGTTTGACACCCCCTGTCTCAATGCATAGTTTTAGTATTTAAGACCATAGTATTTCCTTATTTTACAAAAGAACGGGATTTAAGAACTTCTGGATTTAGAGCTAGAATAATAATCAGAAACACCGTATATTATATTATGCGGCAAACGCTCACCTCTGTCTGTGGCCACGGTGTAATATCCCGGCACGACTTTGAGGTCTTTCACGTTTCCAGACTGCACGTTTTTCTCTGTGAGTTTGACGATATCGGGGGAAAGTGCTGCGAGGCGCGGTGAGGACGGTGTCCATGATGGCGTACTCCTGCCTGGAAACACAAAACGTTAGACGTAAATACAAAGACCTTAAATCGAGAAGAAACTTCAATATTCTATTCATTTGATGTAAAAATGTGAATTGTACCTTTTTCCAGCATTTCTCTGCATCCTGTAAGAACCAAAGAAAGTGAGAATTACATTTCCATTTAGAAAATATGAAGAATACCATATTTTCCAATGTTGGACGGGCCAAGTCTAAGTCATTCTCTGTTTACTCGCCTCCCATACAACCCTTAAAGAAATTGCAATTAATTCAGAAGGAATGGTTTTCATGCAGACAGATGAAAGCCTCATTCATCCAGATGTAAGCTTCATAAACACAGGACTTTTAAACCCTGCAAATCCTTTCCTTTGCCTCAGTTTTGATCCATCATTCATCATGAAGTCTTGTTAGAAGCACACATAATTCAAAGTAACACACAGAGAAAAAACTAAAATACAGATCATGACATTTTGGTGAAGTATCCCGTTGACTCGTCTCACCTGAACGAGGTTTTCTGGACCTTCTGGGCTCCGGGAATCTGCTTGTAAACCTCGTTGAGCTGGATGTAGAAAAGCAGATACGAGTTTTCAGTCATCCGTCACACACTCATTCGTTCACTGATGAAAACAATGACACACTCACGTTATCGGACACTTCTTTGCGGAGCTGTTCGGCGTCTTTGGAATCGGTGCGTGAAAGGTTCTCTGAGAACAGTCTGTTTAACCGGAGGGAGATCGGGTGCTGGACTACGGGGAGAGAGAGACCGAGAAAAAACCCGTTAAAGTTCCAGAAACTCAGAAATTAGTCAGCATTTCATCACTTCCTGTCCCCTGGTCTGGAAGTCAATGGTTTTCTGAATGTCTTTTTGGTTGTTATCCTGAAATAAGGTCTACGACATAAAATACATCAGTAAATACGCCACTGGTGAATCAAAAAACGGAGGTTGCTACCAAGTTAGCCAACATTAGCCTCCTTTAGCTTAGCGGTGGTGACGTGAAGTCATGTGACCGTGCTGTAGTTCCTTTATAGCCCAACATTAGCCACCTTTAGCTTAGCGGTGGTGGCGTGAAGTCATGTGACCGTGCTGTAGTTCCTTTATAGCCCAACATTAGCCACCTTTAGCTTAGCGGTGGTGACGTGAAGTCATGTGACCGTGCTGTAGTTCCTTTATAGCCCAACATTAGCCGCCTTTAGCTTAGCGGTGGTGAAGTCATGTGACCGTGCTGTAGTTCCTTTATAGCCCAACATTAGCCTCCTTTAGCTTAGCGGTGGTGACGTGAAGTCATGTGACCGTGCTGTAGTTCCTTTATAGCCCAACATTAGCCTCCTTTAGCTTAGCGGTGGTGACGTGAAGTCATGTGACCGTGCTGTAGTTCCTTTATAGCCCAACATTAGCCTCCTTTAGCTTAGCGGTGGTGACGTGAAGTCATGTGACCGTGCTGTAGTTCCTTTATAGCCCAACATTAGCCTCCTTTAGCTTAGCGGTGGTAAAGTCATGTGACCGTGCTGTAGTTCCTTTATAGCCCAACATTAGCCACCTTTAGCTTAGCGGTGGTGACGTGAAGTCATGTGACCGTGCTGTAGTTCCTTTATAGCCTAACGTTAGCTTTTTATTTCATGAAATGCTGTTAATATGTGGAGATTATCCTGCTGAACCAAACCTGTGAGCATCATAAATCCGTAAACTCTTGAAATACTCACTGCTCTCTTTGGGGTTTGGTTTTATCAGAGCCTGCGGGTGGTTTGGAGGTCGGTGCACATTGTCGGTGATTTTCCAGCGGACGATGTCGGTTCCTTTTGGCGGGCCGGTCCTCACCATCGGGGTGTCGAGGTGATCCGAGGTGAGCAGAGACTGACGCAGCAAATACTCGTCTTCCTTAAAGCCCACCATGCGACCTGCAGAGCACAAGACGGAGATTCGTTCATAGCGATTACATCATTTGCACGACGTCTTCTTGTTCTTACTGATTGTACTTAAAGCCAATATTTGTGCACAGTGTCAAATTAAGAGGGAGCTACGATGGTATTATAACTATTTAACTACTTGTTGATTCCAATGCAACGACTTGTTTGAATCTTTATTTCAAATAACCTTCACGTTTAATAAAACAAACCTCTTACCTTTCCTGCAGCAGGGCAGCAGCGCGAGGCAGCTCTGCAACAGGACGAGACAGAAGGCATCACTTACACTGATGTATTTGGTATGTATTGGTGTAAATGTGTGTGTGTGTGTGTGTGTGTGTGTGTGTACCGCGCAGCAGGCTTTGCAGCAGGCGCAGTATTTCCAGCAGCAGAGCAGCAGGAGGGCGAGGAGCAGCAGGAGGAAGAGGAGCAGAGGGAGCAGCCAGAGGAGGCTCGCCGCGGGGCAATCTGCAGGAAACGGGATATGTTTTTATTTATTTACTTTTAAACCTTTTAACCTTTTATTTTTTATATTGCCATTTTTTTATCCACGAAATCCTTTAGATATCTTTTTACTTATTATTCCTTATAGCTTTGTGAAGCACCTTGAGATGACGTTTGTCTTTAAAGTGTGCTATATAAATGAAATGTGTTATTATTATACACACATATACGGTCTAAGGACAGAGGGTCTGAGGACAGAGGGTCTGAGGACAGAGGGTCTGAGCACAGAGGGTATAAGGACAGAGGGTCTGAGGACAGAGGGTCTGAGCACAGAGGGTCTGAGGACAGAGGGTGTGAGCACAGAGGGTATAAGGACAGAGGGTCTGAGGACAGAGGGTCTGAGCACAGAGGGTATAAGGACAGAGGGTCTAAGGACAGAGGGTCTGAGGACAGAGGGTCTGAGCACAGAGGGTATAAGGACAGAGGGTCTAAGGACAGAGGGTCTAAGGACAGAGGGTCTGAGGACAGAGGGTCTGAGGACAGAGGGTCTGAGGACAGAGGGTCTGAGGACAGAGGGTGTCGTATTGTCATACTGATATTCCGTGCACACTGTGAAGACCACTGAGACGAATGTAACATTTGTGACATTGGGCTATAAATAAACATTGATTGATGATTATAGAGTTGCATCTATTATTTAGCCGTTCATAACGTTGAGGTTTTATTGAGTGCATTTCACAGGAAATTGTGCGTCCATATAAGACCTCGTTATTATTATTATTAGTCAATCAGATGGTTTCCTTCATCGCTCGTTGTAAGTAGAGTATTCGAATAAACCTCGACGTGTGCTCACCTCTCTTCTCGAGCACCTGGACCTCCAGGCCGTTCACTTCTTCGGGGGTCTCCAGGGTGTATTGATACGTACAGTCATCATCTTCATCGCGGAACCTGCAATGTTCCAGCACCTTCCCCGCTGGAAAACACCCATATCAGAAATATGTTATTTATCCCCGTGATTGGATTTGAACAGTTTCTCAATTCAAATATTCAGATATGTATATGTTGTACTTTGTTTACCTTCTTTGAGTTCATCCACCAGCGTGATCTTAAAGGGGCACGTGTCACACTTCTCTTTGTCTTTCTTTTCTCCCGTTTTCCACGCCTGACACTGAACGCAACTCCTCGTACCCTCGCACGCACCCGCCAGGGCCTGCACAGGGCCGCAATTAAAATATTAAAATATAGAAGAAACATTTGTAGAAATGCCTTTATGCGATGCTTAACAATTAAATAAGAACAATACGGAAAAAACAAGAAAAAGAAAAATATAAGATTAAAAATAAGAAGGTGGGAGAATAGTTGTTACTGCTGCATCTGATGCAGATGTCAAATAATGTTTAATAAAGTGTAAAACACACACACACACACACACACACACACACACAGACACAGACACACACACACACACACACACACACACACACACACACACACACACACACACACACACACACACACACACACACATACCATGTATACATCACTTCAGGGGACATTACATTGACTTACATGCATTTCCTGGAGACTTACCCTAACCTTAACCATAACCAACACATGCCTAACCCTAACCCTAACCAAGTATTCACCCTAAAATTAATGACCCCCCTTATGGGGACCTCCAATTTGTCCCCATAAGGGAAGCCAGTCCCCACACGTGACTATGTAAACAGATGTAGGTCCCCACAAGTATAGTAATGCTAGGCCACACACACACACACACACACACACACACACACACACACACACACACACACACACACACGGAAGGTAGAAACTGCCTTGGAATGAACACACTTTGGGTCATAATTAAATATACATGTTAATAAATAAAATCCACACACCTGGAAATTTGGCTCACAGGTTGCAGTCAATGCCATTCCAGATGTGGGACACACGCAGAGGCCACACACACAGTCACCTCGCCCGTTACACACACCCTGTTACACATAAAGACAGGTGAATAGGGTAAACAAACGAACGTACAGATATCAGCGTGAAACCTCAGTTCTGGCGTTGGCACGATATGTCTTTGTGTTACAAGTTTTCTGAAATGGTATGTTTAAATATGCAAATGAGGCATACTGTTAGCAAATATGCGTCATTTGCATATTATCCGGAACATAGATCTGTGCGCAACTATAAATATGTTGAAGATATGCAAGACGTATTTGAGGGGGGGCTTTCTGAGCCAGCTGTACATAAGAAGTCTGCAACTGAAATACCAAGAGGTGGATGGGGTTTAAACACACAGATATCGCCTTGAGACTTCCCAACCTCATTACTCACATTAACAAAGTTATTTTTTACATTACAAGTTTTCCGACATCTCGTGCGTTTTGTAATGCTCGCTTTAGGTGAAGTCAAATACAAAGTTAGTCAATAAACAACAGACAGTGGATCTTGGATGTTTTCGATCCACTAAAACGATCGTTCTTTGTATTACGGCTGATGTTAAAATATGCAAATGATACTTTTCGAGCAGCAACTTTCGCTAAATGTCGCAAAACAATTGGGATTTTGTTTTTTTTCTTTTTCGGAAAAATGAAAAACAAACTAATGACATGTTTTCCTGGAGTGTGTCACGTGTGAAAACAGAAGTCGTTGTATACTCACTCCCTTTGAGTCCAGGCAGGTGTCGGTGCTTTTGGGACATTCGCAGGCGTTCCCCTCCCATCCTTTAGCGCAGGCACAGCCACCCATAACACAGGAGCCATGGTCTGGAGAGAGAGGACCCCAAGAGGGTTAGAAGTGTGTGTGTGTGAACATATTAGTAGTAAAGTCTAAAAAACATAAATGACTTCGTAGAAAGGAAAACATTAGAAAAGACAGCATGGTTTTCACTTTTGGTGGACATTTCATTCACTCTCAAACGACTTCAAAAGTTGTCGATTATTTTGCTGTTAATCCACCACTTTGAAAATCTGCAGCTCGAATCTACAGGAGAGTAAATACATGTTCGTGGAGACTTATCCTAACCTTAACCATAACCAACGCATGCCTAACCCTAACCCTTAACCTAACCCGTACCCTTACCCTAATCCTAAACCTAACCTATGGGGACCTCCAATTTGTCCCCATAAGGGAAGCCAGTCCCCACACGTGACTATGTAAACAGATGTAGGTCCCCACAAGTAAAGTAATGCCAGACCACACACACACACACACACACATACCATGTATACATCACTTCAGGGGACATTACATTGACTTAAATGCATTTCCTGGAGACCTATCCTAACCCTAACCCTGTCCCTGACCCCATGCACGCCCCATCAGTAACCCTCGTTCGAACATGGAGACAGCTGGTACCGTTGCACAGGAACCCTTGGTGGCGCGGACACTGGGTTTTGTCATACTGGCAGTACGGCCCCTCAAACTGGTCGGGGTTGTAGCAAACACAGACGCCACAGGCCAAACAGTCCCCCCGGTCAGAGCAGGGCTCCTTCATCCCCGGAGCGATGCACTGGCTGCTGTCTTCGGCCGAAGTGCTGGCCGAGCAGTTACAGAACGTACCCAACCTGCAGGAGAAACACAACGAATATCTCAGGGACGCCGTGAGGGAGAGTCTTCACATTTGGTGCAGATGTTCATGTGGACTAAAGGATGAGCTGATTCAAATGTAGAGGTTCAAAGAGAATGTCTTATTTTCGTCCCATTTCCGTGGATGGGATATTGCCCACGACGCGTTAACTCTAGTTTAATTCTTTAGATAATAAAATGATAATAAATAATTAAAGACTCACCAGCCGACCGAGCATTGACACTTCCCACACACCAGGTTTCCATTTTTATGACAAATGTCTGCTTTCGGGAGGATAATCTGGAGGAACGAGAAAACGGAAATGAATATTCAGACATGTGAGGAAAAGCAGCTTAGTCATTTGAGATACTTCATTAACCCTCGTGGGGAAACGGTCTCTCGGCTTCTCTGCCATCTTGAACGGCAGTGTGGGGAACGGTGCCTTGCTCGGGGACACCTCGGTAGCACTTGGTCTTGCCGGGACTTGAACAGGTGACCTTCCGGTTGCCAAGCCAAGTCCCTATCGACTTCGCCACCACCGCCTCGTGCTTTTGGTGCGCTTAAGTGACAGGTGATACTTTCATTCTTGAATAATCCAACTATTATTATCTAAATTAAAACAAAAGTCTATAAATGGTTGAAAAAATAAAATAATTGCCATGGTTACGAGAAAACTCCGTATTTAAAGCAAAAACAACTGAATTTTCTACAATTGTTGCATTTAAGAGACAATTCTCTAAGTGTAAACTTCTTCCGACCCCTTTTCGGACGTGTACTTAGCTAACGTGTTGTTGTTTATTGCTCTCAGACAATGACACTACAGATTATTCAATTATTATTTAAATATTTCGTTTAGTTATTGCATTTATTTGTATAGTACTGTATCATGTCTGTATCGATTTACACGCTCGAAAAACGAAACTAACTCGACTAAACTAAAGACGAACCTAAGTTCACTTCTCCAAAGACAAAGGAGACACTAGGATGAATCCACCGTGAAGCAACGTGGAACAAGCAGCTTTCACTCGTGCGTTCAAGTGTTACAAAGTGTGTGTACCTTCTCACAGTCGCAGGTCGGACACAGAACGGAGGCTTTAATGTTTACGCCGGCATTGAAGGTTGTTGGTTTGACTCTCATTTCCCCCTCTTTGTCGGCCTCATCAGACTCACAGACCGGATTGTTACCGAGCATTCGGTGGGCTTTGACTCGTAACTTGAACTTTCCCTGGAAAACACACACACACACACACACACACACACACACACACACACACACACACACACACACACACGCCACCCTATGATTACCATATATCTGCATATCTTCAAAGCCAACACTATTTTTGAAGAATACCTTGAGAGGAGACAAGCAACATCCCACTGTCCCCTGGATTAACGTGCACAACATATAGGTACAAACGTCCTTTTAAGACATTTCGATATTGAAATTGATAAATGTGCGGAAGTCATGTGTGGGTTTTTTCCGTCTGTTCTTCTGCTTACTATTTCTCCAGGGTTGAATTTAAAGGCTCCGAATGTTTTGACGACGTTATCTTTGTCCAGGAACTCCGTCTCGAAAGCCTTCGGTTTGTTCGCCGCACGGATGCTCATCTTAGACCGGATGTTCTGTAAGAGTTAGAGGACAAACCAATCAGAAGAAGCGCCAACGCCTGCCAACGCCTGCCAACGCCTCCACCTTTGAACACTCGTTGTACCTTGAAGGCGGTCTCCATGATTTGCAGCATGTTGGACGAGTCCTCCGTGAGCCGACCGACCTCGGCGATGGGGAAATACTCTTTGAGTTTCTGCACAAAGGACAACAAAATAAATCCACGATCTAAAACTCAACAGTCTGTCTTCAGAACCGAAGGATCCGCTCCAGAGTTCTTCTTTGGCCGATTCTGCGTCCGCCCTCAGAAGAATCAAATCAGACTGAAAACTATCCTTCTTGTTGGAGATAGCGATAAGAAAACAACCAATCGGGAGGCAACCCTGTCGGCCACGATGCCAAGGTTTTAGAAAATAAAATATGGTATTTGTCAGAGAATATTTTAATGACATCTCTTTGTGTTTTAAGATTACATTTCTCCTGCAAGTAATTTCTCAGGAAGACACTGTGGGGGAGGGGTATGGGGAGATTGCTTGGTTGCCCCACATGGAAGTGTGGCTACGCTGTGTGATCTCTCTCTCTCAATACATCCCAGTGTTTGACATTCAGAACTCCTGACTCAGAAGTTTCCCTTACAGTATTTTTAATAGCGTTTTTCAACTCCATTTCCATTTACCTCCATTCTATCGGGGGGCAGGGAGACATCTCGGGGACTTATACATCAAAACAAGAGGAACATAAGTGTCTAAAACCTACGAAAAACATTCAATCGTACATTAAAACAAAAAATTCAAGATGCAATAAAATCAAAAACCAAACGATACAGAAATCCGTTAAAACTGACAAAAATGTAAAACGGTGCAAATCGATGATCCATTAACCTCCATTCTATCGGGGTGCGACGTAACCAAACAAGAGCCAACGTAGTTCTCGAGAAGCTGCTAAAGAACAACCCAATACGTGGAGGGGACCTCGTACCTCGTAGTGGGTGTAGGAGTGGTCCGTGACGGCGAAGACGGGGATGATGTTGTGATCTCCCAACACGCGGATCAACGTGGGAATGGACGGATAGTCCTGGTGAATGTCCTGTGTGTATTTCTGTTTGGCGTCGAGGTGGCATTGCTCGTCGTTTCGCTTCAGGATCCCCGACAGGACGTTCATGCCGTCGGTCTCGTAGTGGAAGGCCGACTCGGTGGAGAACACCAGCAGGTGAGTGCTGTGGTCGCGCCAGCCGATCTGGTCCTGGGAGCAGAAAACCAGTAGAGGTGTTAGAGAACCATCCCGGGCCCCCGGCTCGAGCTTCAGCTGTCTCTCTGTAGTTATGTGTCTCCTTGTTGTCAAGGTGTGTCTCTTGTGTCATGTGTGTCTCATTGTTGTCAAGGTGTATCTCCTTGTTGTCATTGTGTGTCTCCTTGTTGTCAATGTGTGTCTCCTTGTTGTCAATGTGTGTCTCATTGTTGTCAATGTGTGTCTCCTTGTTGTCAATGTGTGTCTCCTTGTTGTCAATGTGTGTCTCCTTGTTGTCAAGGTGTATCTCCTTGTTGTCAATGTGTGTCTCCTTGTTGTCATTGTGTGTCTCCTTGTTGTCAATGTGTGTCTCCTTGTTGTCAATGTGTGTCTCCTTGTTGTCAATGTGTGTCTCCTTGTTGTCAAGGTGTATCTCCTTGTTGTCAATGTGTGTCTCCTTGTTGTCATTGTGTGTCTCCTTGTTGTCAATGTGTGTCTCCTTGTTGTCAATGTGTGTCTCCTTGTTGTCAATGTGTGTCTCCTTGTAGTCAATGTGTGTCTCCTTGTTGTCAATGTGTGTCTCTTTGCAGTCATGTATTGTCTTTCTGTAGTTATGTGTGTCTCCTTGTTGTCAAGGTGTGTCTCCTTGTTGTCAATGTGTGTCTCCTTGTTGTCAAGGTGTGTCTCCTTGTTGTCAATGTGTGTCTCCTTGTTGTCAATGTGTGTCTCTTTGCAGTCCTGTATTGTCTTTCTGTAGTTGTGTGTCTCCTTGTTGTCAATGTGTGTCTCCTTTGCAGTCCTGTATTGTCTTTCTGTAGTTGTGTGTCTCCTTGTTGTCAAGGTGTGTCTCCTTGTTGTCAATGTGTGTCTCCTTGTTGTCAAGGTGTGTCTCCTTGTAGTCAATGTGTGTCTCCTTGTTGTCAATGTGTGTCTCTTTGCAGTCATGTATTGTCTTTCTGTAGTTATGTGTGTCTCCTTGTTGTCGTTGTGTGTCTCCTTGCAGTCATGTATTGTCTTTCTGTAGTTGTGTGTCTCCTTGTTGTCAATGCGTGTCTCCTTGTTGTCAATGTGTGTCTCCTTGTTGTCAATGTGTGTCTCTTTGCAGTCATGTATTGTCTTTCTGTAGTTATGTGTCTCCTTGTTGTCAATGTGTGTCTCCTTGTTGTCAATGTGTGTCTCCTTGTTGTCAATGTGTGTCTCCTTGTTGTCAATGTGTGTCTCCTTGCAGTCCTGTATTGTCTTTCTGTAGTTGTGTGTCTCCTTGTTGTCAATGTGTGTCTCTTTGCAGTCATGTATTGTCTTTCTGTAGTTGTGTGTCTCCTTGTTGTCAATGTGTGTCTCCTTGTTGTCATTGTGTGTCTCCTTGTTGTCAATGTGTGTCTCCTTGCAGTCATGTATTGTCTTTCTGTAGTTGTGTGTCTCCTTGTTGTCATTGTGTGTCTCCTTGTTGTCAATGTGTGTCTCCTTGTTGTCAATGTGTGTCTCCTTGTTGTCAATGTGTGTCTCCTTGTTGTCAATGTGTGTCTCCTTGTTGTCATGTATTGTCTTTCTGTAGTTATGTGTGTCTCCTTGTTGTCAATGTGTGTCTCCTTGTTGTCAAGGTGTGTCTCCTTGTTGTCATGTATTGTCTTTCTGTAGTTATGTGTGTCTCCTTGTTGTCAATGTGTGTCTCCTTGTTGTCAATGTGTGTCTCCTTGTTGTCAATGTGTGTCTCCTTGTTGTCAAGGTGTGTCTCTTTGCAGTCATGTATTGTCCTTCTGTAGTTATGTGTGTCTCCTTGTTGTCAATGTGTGTCTCCTTGTTGTCAAGGTGTGTCTCCTTGTTGTCAATGTGTGTCTCCTTGTTGTCAATGTGTGTCTCCTTGTAGTCAATGTGTGTCTCCTTGTTGTCAATGTGTGTCTCCTTGTTGTCAATGTGTGTCTCTTTGCAGTCATGTATTGTCTTTCTGTAGCTGTGTGTCTCCTTGTTGTCAATGTGTGTCTCCTTGCAGTCATGTATTGTCTTTCTGTAGTTGTGTGTCTCCTTGTTGTCAATGTGTGTCTCCTTGTTGTCATTGTGTGTCTCCTTGTTGTCAATGTGTGTCTCTTTGCAGTCATGTATTGTCTTTCTGTAGTTGTGTGTCTCGTTGTTGTCAATGTGTGTCTCCTTGCAGTCATGTATTGTCTTTCTGTAGTTGTGTGTCTCCTTGTTGTCAATGTGTGTCTCCTTGTTGTCAATGTGTGTCTCCTTGCGGTCATGTATTGTCTTTCTGTAGTTGTGTGTCTCCTTGTTGTCAATGTGTGTCTCCTTGTTGTCAATGTGTGTCTCCTTGTTGTCAATGTGTGCCTCCTTGTTGTCAATGTGTGCCTCCTTGTTGTCAATGTGTGTCTCCTTGTTGTCAATATGTGTCTCCTTGTTGTCAATGTGTGCCTCCTTGTTGTCAATGTGTGTCTCCTTGTTGTCAATGTGTGTCTCCTTGTTGTCAATGTGTGTCTCCTTGTTGTCAATGTGTGTCTCCTTGCAGTCATGTATTGTCTTTCTGTAGTTGTGTGTCTCCTTATAGTCAATGTGTGTCTCCTTGTTGTCAATGTGTGTCTCTTTGCAGTCATGTATTGTCTTTCTGTAGTTATGTGTGTCTCCTTGTTGTCGTTGTGTGTCTCCTTGCAGTCATGTATTGTCTTTCTGTAGTTGTGTGTCTCCTTGTTGTCAATGCGTGTCTCCTTGTTGTCAATGTGTGTCTCCTTGTTGTCAATGTGTGTCTCCTTGCAGTCCTGTATTGTCTTTCTGTAGTTGTGTGTCTCCTTGTTGTCATTGTGTGTCTCCTTGTTGTCAATGTGTGTCTCCTTGTTGTCAATGTGTGTCTCCTTGTTGTCAATGTGTGTCTCCTTGTTGTCATGTATTGTCTTTCTGTAGTTATGTGTGTCTCCTTGTTGTCAATGTGTGTCTCCTTGTTGTCAAGGTGTGTCTCCTTGTTGTCATGTATTGTCCTTCTGTAGTTATGTGTGTCTCCTTGTTGTCAATGTGTGTCTCCTTGTTGTCAATGTGTGTCTCCTTGTTGTCAATGTGTGTCTCCTTGTTGTCAATGTGTGTCTCCTTGTAGTCAATGTGTGTCTCCTTGTTGTCAATGTGTGTCTCCTTGTTGTCAATGTGTGTCTCTTTGCAGTCATGTATTGTCTTTCTGTAGCTGTGTGTCTCCTTGTTGTCAATGTGTGTCTCCTTGTTGTCAATGTGTGTCTCCTTGCAGTCATGTATTGTCTTTCTGTAGTTGTGTGTCTCCTTGTTGTCAATGTGTGTCTCCTTGTTGTCATTGTGTGTCTCCTTGTTGTCAATGTGTGTCTCTTTGCAGTCATGTATTGTCTTTCTGTAGTTGTGTGTCTCGTTGTTGTCAATGTGTGTCTCCTTGCAGTCATGTATTGTCTTTCTGTAGTTGTGTGTCTCCTTGTTGTCAATGTGTGTCTCCTTGTTGTCAATGTGTGTCTCCTTGCGGTCATGTATTGTATTTCTGTAGTTGTGTGTCTCCTTGTTGTCAATGTGTGTCTCCTTGTTGTCATTGTGTGTCTCCTTGTTGTCAATGTGTGTCTCCTTGCAGTCATGTATTGTCTTTCTGTAGTTGTGTGTCTCCTTGTTGTCAATGTGTGTCTCCTTGTTGTCATTGTGTGTCTCCTTGTTGTTAATGTGTGTCTCCTTGTTGTCATTGTGTGTCTCCTTGTTGTCAATGTGTGTCTCCTTGCAGTCATGTATTGTTTTTCTGTAGTTGTGTGTCTCCTTGTTGTCAATGTGTGTCTCCTTGTTGTCAATGTGTGTCTCCTTGTTGTCAATGTGTGTCTCCTTGTTGTCAATGTGTGTCTCCTTGTTGTCATTGTGTGTCTCTTTGCAGTCATGTATTGTCTTTCTGTAGTTGTGTGTCTCCTTGTTGTCAATGTGTGTCTCCTTGCAGTCATGTATTGTCTTTCTGTAGTTGTGTGTCTCCTTGTTGTCAATGTGTGTCTCCTTGTTGTCAATGTGTGTCTCCTTGTTGTCAATGTGTGTCTCTTTGCAGTCATGTATTGTCTTTCTGTAGTTGCGTGTCTCCTTGTTGTCAATGTGTGTCTCCTTGCGGTCATGTATTGTCTTTCTGTAGTTGTGTGTCTCCTTGTTGTCAATGTGTGTCTCCTTGCAGTCATGTATTGTCTTTCTGTAGTTGTGTGTCTCCTTGTTGTCAATGTGTGTCTCCTTGTTGTCATTGTGTGTCTCCTTGTTGTCAATGTGTGTCTCCTTGTTGTCATTGTGTGTCTCCTTGTTGTCAATGTGTGTCTCCTTGCAGTCATGTATTGTTTTTCTGTAGTTGTGTGTCTCCTTGTTGTCAATGTGTGTCTCCTTGTTGTCAATGTGTGTCTCCTTGTTGTCAATGTGTGTCTCCTTGTTGTCAATGTGTGTCTCTTTGTACTTTTGTTTGCGATTCTTTGCAGGATTTATTTCTTGGTGGTAGTTTTGCGGTGATTCAGTCTCATGGCATTTCGTGTTATAGTCACAAAATGTATCTGTTGATTCGTGTTCACCAACACGATTTCGCAATTGTTTTCCGTGTCACACGGAACGATTTTAAAAGCAATGTAAATAATAACAAATTAGAAGGAACAACAGATAGAGATAGTTCAGCATTCTGAGCCATTTCTTTTCCTCGCGGACGGCAACAAAACTCAGACATTATACAATTCAAAATAAAAGGGATAGGGTTAGGCTTACGGCCCGTCCACACTACGGCTTCGACAGCTTCGACAACGGTTTCCAACGCGTCTGCCCGCTCACTTTGAATGGGGTGACGTCACTTTTCGCCGAACTGCATTGTGGGAGCTTTCCTGGCGGCTGCAAACGTTGAGCAATGTTCAACTTTTGAAGCTTCTGAAGCTTTCGGCGGAAGCGTCAGCCAATCAAATCATACGCCGGTACGAGCTCTCGCCCATCAAACCGCTGCGTGTGTGTCAGGGGCGGGAGATTCATGTGATCGGTTGTCGGTCGAGCTTCAGACACGCCCTGCTCCAAGCTTTGAAGCCGTCGTGTGGACGGGCCGTTAGGGTTAGATATTGAGTAAGAAAATGTTTTTATGAACCCCACAGCTTCCGACCGGACACAGACACGGGCTGCAGGCACGAAACACACGACCAATAGAAATACATTGCTTTTTAAATCGTTCTGTGTGACACGAAAAAAAGGGGAAATGGTGTTGGTGAACACGAATCAATAGATTACATTAATTTTGTGACCATTACACGAAATGGTGAGACTGCAACCCCATTCAGTAATCATGCCATGATCGGATATATCTAATTGAGAAAATGTGTGTTTTACTTCAGTAGTAGTAAATTGTGTTTATCTTTTCCCTCTGAAGTAATACGGTATTATTAACACCTTCCAGGCTCTGTGTTTGGAGAGAGCTAGCCTATGCATCTTTTGGGCAAATGTGTTCAGAGCAACGTGTTTTGTATCGAGTTTTCTGACTAACCTTACAAACTGCTGCCTGCAGTATGGCATCAAACCCTCCTTCGGGAGCGTCCAGGTTTCCAGAAATCCTCTCACCCTGGAGCTCTTTGTTGAAGAACTTTACGTCATGCGTTAGCTTGATGACGTTTTGGAAAGAGAACGGAGGGTCGCTGTCCGGCCATGGCTTTGCGAGTCTGAGAAGAAGGAAATTAGCCCATTAAGATTGAACTACCATGTGTTTAGAGTGCTGTAGAGATGTCGTATTTCCGCGTTGGACCTTGAAGGCAGCATCTCCCTGGTTCAATGGGATTTTTCCATTGGATTTTGGTTTATTGCAGAAAATAATCTTACGCAGCGTCCACACGGCGGCGTGCGTTGAAGCTTGCCGGCGGGCATGTCTGACGCTCGACCAACAACCAATGACATGAATCTCCCGCCCCGGACACACAAGCATGCCGTTTGATTGGCTAGAGCTTGTACTGGCATATGATTTGATTGGCTGATGCTTCCGTCGAAGCTTCAAAAGTTGAACATTGCTCAACTTTTGAAGCGACGCGAGCACAATGCAGTTCGGCAAAGTGTGACATCACCCTATTCAAAGTGAATGGGCAGAAGCGTTGAAGCTTCAACGCACGCCGCCGTGTGGACGGGCTGTTAACGTTTATGATATTTACACGTTTAGTTCATCAGGATAATCTCCACATATTAACAACACTTTATGATTACTGAAGTAAAAAGCTAATGTTGGGCTATAAAGGAACTACAGCACGGTCACATGACTTCACGTCACCACTGCTAAGCTAAAGGTGGCCAATGTTGGGCTATAAAGGAACTACAGCACGGTCACATGACTTCAAGTCACCACCGCTAAGCTAAAGGTGGCTAATGTTGGGCTATAAAGGAACTACAGCACGGTCACATGACTTCACGTCACCACCGCTAAGCTAAAGGAGGCTAATGTTGGGCTATAAAGGAACTACAGCACGGTCACATGACTTCACGTCACCACCGCTAAGCTAAAGGCGGCTAATGTTGGGCTATAAAGGAACTACAGCACGGTCACATGACTTCACGTCACCACCGCTAAGCTAAAGGAGGCTAATGTTGGGCTATAAAGGAACTACAGCACGGTCACATGACTTCAGGTCACCGCGCTAAGCTAAAGGAGGCTAATGTTGGGCTATAAAGGAACTACAGCACGGTCACATGACTTCACGTCACCACCGCTAAGCTAAAGGAGGCTAATGTTGGGCTATAAAGGAACTACAGCACGGTCACATGACTTCACGTCACCACCGCTAAGCTAAAGGAGGCTAATGTTGGGCTATAAAGGAACTACAGCACGGTCACATGACTTCACGTCACCACCGCTAAGCTAAAGGTGGCTAATGTTGGGCTATAAAGGAACTACAGCACGGTCACATGACTTCACCACCGCTAAGCTAAAGGTGGCCAATGTTGGGCTATAAAGGAACTACAGCACGGTCACATGACTTCAAGTCACCACCGCTAAGCTAAAGGTGGCTAATGTTGGGCTATAAAGGAACTACAGCACGGTCACATGACTTCACGTCACCACCGCTAAGCTAAAGGAGGCTAATGTTGGGCTATAAAGGAACTACAGCACGGTCACATGACTTCAGGTCACCGCGCTAAGCTAAAGGAGGCTAATGTTGGGCTATAAAGGAACTACAGCACGGTCACATGACTTCACGTCACCACCGCTAAGCTAAAGGAGGCTAATGTTGGGCTATAAAGGAACTACAGCACGGTCACATGACTTCACGTCACCACCGCTAAGCTAAAGGTGGCTAATGTTGGGCGTGATGACGTTTACTCGTCTCATTTAGACACTTGTCATTTATTCCCCAGTGGGGTATCTACTGACAGATTTTATGCCCCTTTTTAAGGCTTCTAACAGAAACACATTAAAAAAAACGTTGACTTCGAGACGAGGGAACAGGAAGTGCTAAAATGATGACTCCTCTCAGGGTTTCAGGATTCATTCCTGCATCGTTTGTATGCCTAAATTAGTTCAAGTCAGATTTGTTTCCTTACTTCTCAGGCCTCATGTCCGTCTGCGGCTCGATCACTTTGTCCACAAACTTCCCAAACCCGATGGTGAAGTTATCCGACAGAGTATGAACCGACTTAGCTACAGAAGGAAAACACCATCAGTATTACAGTTTCTCCGTCATCAAAACATGTTTACACAGGTGGGAAAAGTATTCAGATTCTTAATAACACACTGTAAAAATACTACATTTCAAGTTTAAGTACAGTATCGAGAATGGTACTTACAAGTATTGAAGTACGATTTGGAAAATGTATGTAAAGCATTCAGAGTAAAAGTACTCAATCGTCAGATTTAATAAGCACAAACTCCAACAATTAATAATTCCAATTAACTTTCTGTTAACCCACTCGTGGTTTGAGCTACTTAAATATAATGTTGATTATATAATATACATCATTTATATAATGTTTAAGTGTGAACATCTGAATGTATGAAGTAACTAGTAAATACATCTGAGTAAAAAGTACAACATTGGCTTCCAAAATGTAGAAGAGAAAACATATGTATTAGTATACAATGAAAATACATGTACCTCAAAAGTGTACTTCAGCATAGAGTACTTGAGTAAATGTACTTTCCATCAGCAACATGCTCACCCAGCTTTTCGCCCATGCTCTTCAAGCTGTCCAAATCGTCCGCCATGGAGTTGGAGAAGTCCATGAGGATGTAGAGATCCAGAGGGCCTTTCGTCGGAGCGAACACCTCCACGTCCACCGTCTTCTCCTCTCCGGGCAGAAAGCTCATACTCATCAACTGAGGAGAGACCTGAGACTGAGAGAGCGCCATGTTGATCTTCTGGTTCTGAGGAGAGACAAAGGGAGCCGTCAGCATTTATACGCTTTGTTTTGTTTTATATGTAATATTATTCCATCCTTCTTCTCCGCTTCTCCGTGGTCGGGTCTCGGGGTATCAGTTCCAGCAGAGAGCCCCAAACGTCCCTGTCCCCTCATCAACCAGCTCTGACTGGGGGATTCCAAGGCGCTCCCAGGCCAGCGAAGAGATATAGTCCCTCCACCTGGTCCTAGGTCTACCCCTCGGTCTCCTCCCAGCTGGACGTGCCTGGAACACCTTCCTAGGGAGGCGCCCAGGTGGCATCCTAACTAGGTGCCCGAACCACCTCAACTGGCTCCTTTCGACGAGAAGGAGGAGCGGCTCAACTCCGAGTCCCTCCCTGATGACCGAACTTCTCACCTGATCCCTAAGGGAGACGCCAGCCACCCTGCGGAGGAAACCCATCTCGGCCGCTTGTATCCGCGACCTCATTCTTTGGGTCATGACCCATCCTTCATGACCGTAGGTGAGGGGAGGAACGAACACGGCCCGGTAGACAGAGAGCTCTGCCTTCTGGCTCAGCTCCCTTTTCGTCACACGGTGCGGTAAAGCGACTGCAGTACCGCTCCCGCTGCTCCGACTCTCCGGCCCATCTCACGCTCCATTGATCCCTCACTCGAGAACAAGACCCCGAGATACCTGAACTCCTTCCCTTGGGGTAAGGACTCGTTCCCTACGTGGAGTGGACAGTCCGTCGGTTTCCTGCTGAGAACCACGGCCTCAGATCTGGAGGTGCTGATGTAATATTATTATTATTGATAATGTTCTATAATGACGTGCACTTACGTATCTGCTACTACGTTTTTTTGCACTGCTCAATGCTGCTCGTCACTGTACGGTATTTGACGTTAATGATGTGACCGTCTGTCGATATTTAATTGCTCTTTCTCCTGCACTGCTAGTGTACAGTTGTATTATTATGCGACTGTGTTTATTGTATCTTTGTAACTCTGGAACAACCATTTAGATTGCAACGGTTTGCAGGTTTGATGAGTTCATATTTTAACAAGGGCTTTGTAATGGAGGAATGAGTGTTAGAAGACTTACCTTTTCCATCTTCATGCCGCTCGAGGCCGTTATCACCGCCCCAGCGCTGCAGCCGTGAGCGATTATATTGGCGTGCAGATCGCAGCGAGGGCCGTGAAACATCTGAGGAAAGAAGGAGGGCTTTCATTTGAACGTGATTCACAAATTGAGTCTGATGGTTCATTCTGGCTCTTGGGAATGTGAGCAAAGTTATAATGAAACCAGAGCCCAGGCTGCTGTGATTGGTCAACAGTTTAGAGATGTCCCGCCCCCTTAGCCTGGTGGCGCGCTAGCCAATAGAAGTGTTAGTGTAACATAGTGATGTCACCATGTTGAGAAAGTAAACAAAGCAGTCCAATGGATGTGTTTGTAATTCGTGATAGTGGGCTGATTGAATAAAGTTTGATTTGATTTAAACATTTTATTAAGTGGAAGTAGAATTATTTTTTTACGTAACTGTAGAAAATACTTTAAATTAAAGGATTTTTTAGCGCATTGCTACAATGAAATGTACGTAGACACAATACAATTCATGTAGCATACGCTAAAAAGGACAATGTAGGGAAATCCTGAATGTCCTCGTCCAACATGAGAGTAACGTGATCTGTATGTGATGACTCCTTCCTTCTGGAGAGGACCACAGACACACGGACCCTGAGACGAAGCTCCAGCCGGGACCAGGGAGATCTTTCTAACAGAACACCATGCAGCATATCTGTGGGACGAACATGATGTTGAAGGATTGACAGATTTCAGTCACGTTTTTGTATTGTCTTTGTGCCGTACCTCATCGGGGCAGTATGCGCAGCCCTTCCCCGCCTGAAGGCACTGGGAGCAGCTTTTGGCTCTGGAGGCGAAGCAGTAGTTCTCTGGAGGGGAGACAAAAATGAGATTCAAACCCAGAGCATAGCGAGCATACCTGCGGCAACACGCAGCAGACGCTGGCACCACGTCGGTCGTCCTGACAGCGCGGAGAGTCAAAGACAAATGCTGGAGGACAAACAGTAGCTAATAAAAAGGGTAGATACATCTAAATATCAAGAGAGTCCTGATCTGTGTATCTGTGTAAGCAGAGGAGGTAGAAGTACTCAGACCTTGTACTTGAGTACAAGTAGAAGTACTCAGACCTTGTACTTGAGTAAAAGTAGAAGTACTCAGATCTTGTACTTGAGTAAAAGTAGAAGTACTCAGATCTTGTACTTGAGTAAAAGTAGAAGTACTCAGATCTTGCAATTGAGTAAAAGTAGAAGTATTCAGACCTTGTACTTGAGTAAAAGTAGAAGTACTCAGATATTGTACTTGAGTAAAAGTAGAAGTACTCAGATCTTGTACTTGTAGTAAAAGTAGAAGTACTCAGATATTGTACTTGAGTACAAGTAGAAGTACTCAGATCTTGTACTTGAGTAAAAGTAGAAGTACTCAGACCTTGTACTTGAGTACAAGTAGAAGTACTCAGACCTTGTACTTGAGTAAAAGTAGAAGTACTCAGATCTTGTACTTGAGTAAAAGTAGAAGTACTCAGATCTTGTACTTGAGTAAAAGTAGAAGTACTCAGATCTTGTACTTGAGTAAAAGTAGAAGTACTCAGATCTTGCAATTGAGTAAAAGTAGAAGTATTCAGACCTTGTACTTGAGTAAAAGTAGAAGTACTCAGATATTGTACTTGAGTAAAAGTAGAAGTACTCAGATCTTGTACTTGTAGTAAAAGTAGAAGTACTCAGATATTGTACTTGAGTACAAGTAGAAGTACTCAGATCTTGTACTTAAGTAAAAGTAGAAGTACTCAGATCTTGTACTTGAGTAAAGTAGAAGTACTCAGATCTTGCAATTGAGTAAACGTAGAAGTACTCAGATCTTGTACTTGAGTAAAGTAGAAGTACTCAGATGTTGTACTTGAGTTAAGTAGAAGTACTCAGACCTTGTACTTGAGTACAAGTAAAAGTACTCAGATCTTGTACTTGAGTAAAGTAGAAGTACTCAGATCTTGTACTTGAGTAAAGTAGAAGTACTCAGATATTGTACTTGAGTAAAGTAGAAGTACTCAGATCTTGTACTTGAGTTAAAGTAGAAGTACTCAGATCTTGTACTTGAGTTAAAGTAGAAGTACTCAGATCTTGTACTTGAGTTAAAGTAGAAGTACTCAGATCTTGTACTTGAGTAAAGTAGAAGTACTCAGATATTGTACTTGAGTAAAGTAGAAGTACTCAGATCTTGTACTTGAGTTAAAGTAGAAGTACTCAGATCTTGTACTTGAGTTAAAGTAGAAGTACTCAGATATTGTACTTGAGTAAAAGTAGAAGTACTCAGATCTTGTACTTGAGTTAAAGTAGAAGTACTCAGATATTGTACTTGAGTACAAGTAGAAGTACTCAGATCTTGTACTTGAGTAAAAGTAGAAGTACTCAGATCTTGTTCTTGAGTAAAGTAGAAGTACCAGAGTGTAGGAATACTCTGTTACAGTGAAACTATTCAAAATGTTCCTCAAGTGAAAGTAGAAAGTATTCTCATCTAAATATAGTAAAGACAGTGAAAGTATTCGTTGTGCAGATTGGTCCATTTCAGAATAATATATATGATATGTTTTATAAAGATTGATCATGAAAGTGTTCTCAAAGCTGGTGAACGTGCAGCTAGTCTGAAGTACTTTGTAGACTGCAGGGTAGCTGGTGAAGGTGCAGCTAGTCTGAAGTACTTTGTAGACTGCAGGGTAGCTGGTGGAGGTGCAGCTAGTCTGAAGTACTTTGTAGACTGCAGGGTAGCTGGTGGAGGAGCAGCTAGTCTGAAGTACTTTGTAGACTGCAGGGTAGCTGGTGGAGGAGCAGCTAGTCTGAAGTACTTTGTAGACTGCAGGGTAGCTGGTGAAGGTGCAGCTAGTCTGAAGTACTTTGTAGACTGCAGGGTAGCTGGTGAAGGTGCAGCTAGTCTGAAGTACTTTGTAGACTGCAGGGTAGCTGGTGAAGGTGCAGCTAGTCTGAAGTACTTTGTAGACTGCAGGGTAGCTGGTGGAGGTGCAGCTAGTCTGAAGTACTTTGTAGACTGCAGGGTAGCTGGTGGAGGTGCAGCTAGTCTGAAGTACTTTGTAGACTGCAGGGTAGCTGGTGGAGGTGCAGCTAGTCTGAAGTACTTTGTAGACTGCAGGGTAGCTGGTGGAGGTGCAGCTAGTCTGAAGTACTTTGCAGACTGCAGGGTAGCTGGTGGAGGTGCAGCTAGTCTGAAGTACTTTGTAGACTGCAGGGTAGCTGGTGGAGGTGCAGCTAGTCTGAAGTACTTTGTAGACTGCAGGGTAGCTGGTGGAGGTGCAGCTAGTCTGAAGTACTTTGTAGACTGCAGGGTAGCTGGTGGAGGTGCAGCTAGTCTGAAGTACTTTGTAGACTGCAGGGTAGCTGGTGGAGGTGCAGCTAGTCTGAAGTACTTTGTAGACTGCAGGGTAGCTGGTGGAGGTGCAGCTAGTCTGAAGTACTTTGTAGACTGCAGGGTAGCTGGTGGAGGTGCAGCTAGTCTGAAGTACTTTGTAGACTGCAGGGTAGCTGGTGGAGGAGCAGCTAGTCTGAAGTACTTTGTAGACTGCAGGGTAGCTGGTGGAGGAGCAGCTAGTCTGAAGTACTTTGTAGACTGCAGGGTAGCTGGTGAAGGTGCAGCTAGTCTGAAGTACTTTGTAGACTGCAGGGTAGCTGGTGCAGGTGCAGCTAGTCTGAAGCACTTTGTAGACTGCAGGGTAGCTGGAGGATTTACTGCAGGTGGAGTTATTTGCAATGCAGTGAAATAAAAGTGTGTTTTATAACCCGGGCGTTGTCTCACCTTCGGCGTAGCAGCAGGTCAGCAGCACGGCTAACAGCCCGAGCTGCGAGAGACGCAACGACCATCTCCCCATCTCCTTCCTGCAACACAAACAAATACATTCACACATGCACAAAAAAAGTTATATTCAGAGACAGAAAGACTTCCCCCTCCCTCTGCAGATAAAGCTGTAAACCCGTACTTCCCCTCAGAAAGACACGGTGTACTTTCAGAAACTACGAGCAGTCCACCACCTGTGCGCTTGATCCTCTTCCCAGCACCCTGGTCAAGGCTTGCCTACCAGCCATATCACCCATGATCACTGACATAATGAACTCCTCCCTCACCTCTGGGATTGTACCCACCTCCCTCAAACTGGCTGCAATCACTCCCATCCTCAAAAAACTCGGTACTGACCCATCCGATCTAAACCACTACAGGCCCAAACTACCCTTCATTTCCAAGACCCTTGAGAGGGTGGTTGCCGCACAGCTTCAGTCCCATCTGGACACAAACAACCTCCATGAACCCTTCCAATCTGGTTTCCGCCAAAAACACAGCACTGAAACAGCCCTGGTTAAAATCACCAACGACCTCCTCCGTGCAGCTGACTCCGGACTTCTCACCATCCTCATCCTCCTTGACGTCAGCGCTGCATTCGATACCATCTCTCACCCACTACTCCTGGCTGGCATTGGGATCACTGGTGTTGCACTCTCCTGGTTCTCATCATACCTCACTGACAGACAACAGTTTGGACAACTCGGTAATCACAAGTCACAAGAAAGTGCTATTTCACTGGGTGTCCCCCAGGGGTCAGTACTGGGTCCACTTCTATTCATCATTTATCTCCTCCCCCTGGGCAAAATCCTCCGTCACCATGAGGTTAACTTTCACTGCTACGCCGACGACACACAGGTCTACATTTCCTCCAAACCCACCACTGCCCTCCCCCCACCTCCCTCACCACCTGCCTGGAGGACATCAGGAGCTGGATGAGCAGGAACCTCCTGAAGCTCAACGGTAGCGAAACCCAAGCCCTGCTCATCGGCTCCAAATCCACCCTCACCAAGTCACATATCACCCCAGCACCAAACATCATCACCGACGGCTTCCCCTTACCATTCGTTGCCCAAGTGAAAAGCCTCGGTGTCATTCTGGACGGCTCCCTCTCATTCGCACCACACATTAAAAACATCACCCGCACCGCCTTCTTCCATCTTCGGAACATCTCCAGACTCTGCTCATCTCTGTCCCAACCCAGCACTGACATCCTGGTCCACTCATTCCTCACATCCCGGATTGATTACTGCAATGCACTTCTGACTGGCCTTCCCATCAAGCTCCTCAATAGACTGCAAACAATCCAGAACCCTGCTGCCCGGATCCTCACCCGCACCAACTCATCCGACCACATCACCCCACTCTCACTCAGCTACACTGGCTTCCTGTACGCTCCCGTATTGACTACAAAAACCTTCGACTCACATATGAAGCTCTCCGTAACCTTTCCCCATCTACATCACCGACCTCCTTCAGGAGTACACCCCCTCCCGCACCCTCCGCTCTTCGTCCGCAGGACTTCTCACCGTCCCAAGCTATCGCCTCAGCACCATGGGTGCTCGAGCTTTCAGCTGCTCGGCTCCCAGACTCTGGAACTCCCTGCCACGACACATCCGGCAGTCTGATTCCATAACGACATTCAAAACCCAACTCAAAGCCCACCTCTTCAAACTGGCATTTTGTCTATAAACTGTGTCCTTTTGTGTCCATTTCCTGTTGTTCGTCTTGTCTTACCCCGGATGATATTTCACTAAATCCACTGTTTTAATTGTTCCCCATATTGCCCCTATGCCCTGTAAGGTGTCCTTGGGTGCTATGAAAGGCAACCTCAAATAAAATGTATTATTATTATTATTATTTTAAAGAGTCCTCTCCTGCTGATGTTCAGGTGTATATCAGTATGTAGTGTCTCTACTTTAAAGAGTCCTCTCCTGCTGATGTTCAGGTGTATATCAGTATGTAGTGTCTCTACTTTAAAGAGTCCTCTCCTGCTGATGTTGAGGTGTATATCAGTATGTAGTGTCTCTACTTTAAAGAGTACTCTCCCGCTGATGTTCAGGTGTATATCAGTATGTAGTGTCTCTACTTTAAAGAGTCCTCTCCTGCTGATGTTCAGGTGTATATCAGTATGTGGTGTCTCTACTTTAAAGAGTCCTCTCCTGCTGATGTTCAGGTGTATATCAGTATGTAGAGTCTCTACTTTAAAGAGTCCTCTCTTGCTGATGTTCAGGTGTATATCAGTATGTAGTGTCTCTACTTTAAAGAGTCCTCTCCAGCTGATGTTCAGGTGTATATCAGTATGTAGTGTCTCTACTTTAAAGAGTCATCTCCTGCTGATGTTCAGGTGTATATCAGTATGCAGTGTCTCTGCGTTAAAGAGTCCTCTCCTGCTGATGTTCAGGTGTATATCAGTATGTAGTGTCTCTACTTTAAAGAGTCCTCTCCAGCTGATGTTCAGGTGTATGTCAGTATGTAGAGTCTCTACTTTGAAGAGTCCTCTCTTGCTGATGTTCAGGTGTTTATCAGTATGTAGTGTCTCTACTTTAAAGAGTCCTCTCCTGCTGGTGTTCAGGTGTATATCAGTATGTAGTGTCTCTACTTTAAAGAGTCCTCTCCTGCTGATGTTCAGGTGTATATCAGTATGTAGTGTCTCTACTTTAAAGAGTCCTCTCCTGCTGATGTTCAGGTGTATATCAGTACATAGTGTCTCTACTTTAAAGAGTCCTCTCCTGCTGATGTTCAGGTGTATATCAGTATGTAGAGTCTCTACTTTAAAGAGTCCTCTCCTGCTGGTGTTCAGGTGTATATCAGTATGTAGTGTCTCTACTTTAAAGAGTCATTGTGAGGTTAAGCATTTGGACTCTGCAAAGGTACTTCTCATCTGTCTATGTTTGTGGGTTAAGGTCCTTTTCTCAAAGTATATTCTGTCTTTAAAGGTCTCCTGTTCTACTGTCTCTCATCAATACACTACAGGTCTCTGATATATCCAGAGCCTGTCTCTGATTGGCTGAAACACCAAACAGATCATTGCAGCATTACCCATAATCCCCTCTGTTTCAGCCCTGTTTCCAAAGTGCTGATTCTCTGTCTGTTACTTCAGATGAAAACAAGGAGCCCCTCCCCCACGCCCCTCTGAGAGACATCTGGTTACAAAGAACTCAATGGAGCTCTAGAGGAGGTTCAGGTGATAAGGGGGGGGGGCACATGTTGATGAAGAAGAGACATGAAGAAGTGGATTTTGCACAATAGGTGACCTTTAATACCTTAATATTATTTATTGTTGGTTAAACAATGCACTTTTGTACGTCTTGTATACATGAACATGTGTCCCCGGTGTCAGGGAACTCACCAAGTGTCAGAAAATAAAACCCTCTCTCTTTTTCTCCGTACCCAAATCTCTAAAAACGGATCTGATCCAGATTTGAAAATAGTCTGACGTCAGTGACGAAGAGCTCCGCCTATATGGGCAACTCTCCACCTATCAGGGAATGAGAGGTTGCCGTGGCATGCTAACAGCACGGTAACAGCATGGTAACAGCATGGTAACCCCATGGTAACAGCATGGTAACAGCACGGTAACCCCATGGTAACAGCATGGTAACATGACGCTCGTGCCACGCCCCCCTCCTTTGCAGGGGGGCGTGGTCAGCTGCAGCTCATTTGCCACAGAATCAGCCCTTGTGAAGACAGGGCTGGAATAGAGCAAATAGAGCAAAATGAGGCATGGCTGAAACGCATGATCTGTTTGGTATTTTGAAAAAAAAACTTCACAGACATGTTTTATATAAGTATGGCCCTACAATATATTATTCAAATAAAGCACGACAGGTCCACTTTAAGTTATGCGTTTCATAAATGTCGAACTACTTCATAAAGCTAATTTCAGAGAGACTGTAACCAGAGATGACCTACGAAGATAGAAAATGGCTCATATTCTTTACCTGCTGCAAGGAATGTCATGTTTTGGTTTGTTGTTTGTTTGTTTGTTTGTTTACATGACAGGGGAAAAAACAATGATTGATTTTCACTACAGTTGGAAGGAGGAAGGATGAAGCAGAGTCGAAGAAAGCAACGAATAAACTCTTGATCGGATCAGACATTGCGAAGCGGTAGCTCTGTGATCTCCAGATGCACACGTGTGTTGGGAGACTTTACATCAGATTATAATATAACTATTATCTTTACACCTGCATATATATGGATGCCTTTAATGCGGGTTCAATGGCTGTACATTCTGCTCCTCTCGTATAACCACTTTCTGACAAAGAGCCTGTCGAGGCAAGATAGAAGATGATGGAAACCCAAAACAGGGTGGGACCTGGACACCGTCCAGACGGCACGCTGCGCAGACGCTCCGTCAAAACGATGTGTATATTTGTAACGCGTGTCTTCGATAGAGACCGATCTGATGGACCGGAAGCTGCAGAACGGACTCCAGAAAGAGATGGAGAACAAAGGGAACTACTATGTGGTCCGAAATGTCTCCCTAATTGTCTCCGTGGGCAGATAACCACTTATGTGTCGCCCGGAATGAATGGTTTGTGTTTCCAGGATTTACAACTTGACGGAGGAATTTCTCCTCGAGGCGAGAAAAAGTCCGAGTTTAAAAACACGGGCTAAAGAACACCTTAGCACCTCGCTGTGAGCTGCCTACAGGTGTGTGTGTGTGTGTGTGTGTGTGTGTGTCACATAAATCACTGCCCGAGGGGGGAGAAAAGCACACTCCTCCTTCTCGCTCAGAGGCCAGAGGCGTTTGACACTGACATTCAACTGGGAGACACAAATTACAGTTCGCTGGAGACAGAAAGTAGATCCGAGTCCCACATGCTGCTGTTTCACACTGCGTGGCACCAACAAGAGAACACATTTTTACAGAGTTCAAAGCCATAATCATTTCCAAACATGCCTGGGAAATGCCAGCGTATGAAGCTTTCCACACGTCTCCAAAGTCCTCCTCTCCCTCTTCCTCTGCGCAGTGCTGAGGTGGGCACCCCGGCAGAAAGCACAGGTTCAAGAGGAAATATCTCAATCCGAATCTGCTCGCGTGAAAATGTAAAACCACATATAAACGTTACACAACGCTCTATTTGCACAGCCATACACCTTGCTCTGAAGCACCCGTGTGTGAACCGGCGGAGTAATCAGTGTGTCGCAAAGACTGAGAAATGCATCGTGGGAAACAATGGAGAAGTTTCCGAGCGGGATACAAAGAGATTAGCGATCAAACAAACCTCTCGCTGCGCCCAGTCCAAGAGTCCAGCCGCCAGTAAGAAACTCCCAGCTGCCTCTGCTCCGGGTGACCCAGGGGCTCGGGGGAAAGTGTGTATCAATCCAGCTGCAAAATAAAAACGTCTTTCAAGTCCAGCTTCAAGACCTTTTCTTGCTTTCTTTCTTCCAGTAAAATCCGGTCTGGTTAAATATTTACTGATTTGTCCTCAGCGGAGTGTGTGAGTGTGAGTGTGTGTGTGTCTGCAAGCGTTCCTAAGTGGAGTGAGATATGAGACTCGGAGTGAATGTGTGTGTGTGCTGTGACTTGATCCCTCCTTTATCTTCACACACACACACACACACACGCACGCACGGACGCACACACACACCCACAAACGCACCCACACACACACACACACTCTCTCTCTCCCTTCCCTTTCCAGGTGAGTATCCATGACGGGGAGGTTGACTCCCTTCCTCTCACTCTTCCCCACCCTAAAGTTAAAAGCTCCACACCTACTCCTCCTACATTCCTCCCCAGCACGAGTTCACCTGTGTGGGCATGAGAGTCTGAGAGGCGCCCCTCCCTGCATGGCCTCCTCCCAAGCTCTCTGGGGAGTGGCAGGCAAAAGGAAAAGTGCCCGCAGGCTACGGGAATCTGTGTTCTGCCATTTCACAACGAGTCCTCGTGACAACGGGAACGTTTGAAACCTGTCCGATGTTTATTTGTGGTTGCCACATATCCCTTCTCCCATTGCTGGAGGTGAGAGTCACTTCCTGTGGACCAAGATGTGAAGCATGCTTGACTCAGGAGACGGTTGGAAAGGGACCAACTCAGGGGAGACACTTTGGGGAGTGTCCTTAAGGTGCTAAAGGACTTTCAGTCGAGCAGAGGGAAGGCAATGACCTCTGAGCTGATGTTCAAGTGGAGAGGCCCAAATGGACCAATCCTTGGAGCCCCTCCCTCACCAGGACCCCTTGGCTATCAGGGAGTCCCACTGACTTGCATAGAGCTCCCTGAACGCTGGTAATAGACGAGTTGGGATCGCTCAGCCACCACTTGAGAATTGCCGTCTTTTTTATTAAAAAAATGTCTAATGTCCGTCTTCAGAAACTCCATTTTAAACTTTAAACACTGTCACGGAGGAGAGGTACCAGCCTGTCCTCCTACATAAACGACCCAATAGGTCGATTGTTTAAGCAGCTTAGATTACGACCCATAGCCACGTTTTAAAGTGTAGCACCTCTAGTGGCCGTGTGAGAAACAACATGCTCCCGTTTATTCACAAATAACCCTCTCTGGAAAATCCTGAATTGTGGAATAGTTTGGCATTAAAATGCTTTATTATTAGGTTTCTAGCGAGAAGTGTATATTGTACTTTTAGAATCCACGTCCAGTCGATATGTAGGATCTATAGAGGATTTGAGGCGTCACCAGGATAACGTGTATGCAGCTTCCATGTAAAGTTAGCGTGGGTGAAAACAATATTTCCGGTCTCGAAGTTTTCATAATAAAACCGGAAGTATTCCCCTCACTGTCAAATGATTACACGGTGATATCTGCATTACTCATCCACTAAAACACATCAGTGTATCCTTGTTAATCACACAATATTGATTTGTTTAAATTGTGTGCGATGCTTTTGTGTTTTTAACCTTCGATTCAGAGAAACAAATAGTTTTTTAGGAGTTTAGACACTACAGTTTTCGAAGACACTACACTACCCAGAATCCCCAGCTATCGTTTGGGACTACAACATCCGCCTTGCTTTACAAACCCCGTGATTAGTCACCAAGCCCTGTGATTGGATGTTGGAGTGGCAGTGCGACAAGGTTACGCCGAGCGTCACAGCTCTTTGAAATGGAATGGAACCACGGCAGACTATCCAAAACTGGACTTGGACGAGTCCAGCCCCCGGGTCCAGCCTCCGGGTCCAGCCTCCGGGTCCAGCCCATACATCCATGGTCCAGCCCCCGGGTCCAGCCCCCGGGTCCAGCCTCCGGGTCCAGCCCATACATCCATGCTCCAGCCTCCGGGTCCAGCCCATACATCCATGGTCCAGCCCCCAGGTCCAGCCTCCGGGTCCAGCCCATACATCCATGGTCCAGCCCCCGGGTCCAGCCTCCGGGTCCAACCTCCGGGTCCAGCCCATACATCCATGGTCCAGCCTCCGGGTCCAGCCCATACATCCATGGTCCAGCCTCCGGGTCCAGCTCATACATCCATGGTCCAGCCCCCGGGTCCAGCCTCCGGGTCCAGCCCATACATCCATGTTCCAGCCCCCCCCCCAGAATTACACATGCTGGCTATTGTGTGTTTCACAACATTATATGGCACGTCTCTTTATAAGACGTTTTCGTATTTCCCACAATTAGAAGTTGCCAGTATCAAACTGTGTACCCCCTGGAGGTTTAGGGGACACGAAACACAGTGGTGTTATCAAATGTAAAACATATAATTAATAAATGGGTGAATTAATATACCGACATGACACCTAAGGTCAGAAGAGCTTTGTTTAACAGCTGCTCTTATGTCTGTGGCCCCGTCTGTTGCTCATTCATACGCCTGAAACATGCACTTCTCAAGGTTCAGATGCACATTTAGCAAATATGGCAGGAGCCAACGATCATCTTAAGATAAGATACTTTCTTGATCCCAAGTTGGGAAATGTTTTCGTCACAGCAGCTACTTTGTTCTACTCCACTACAATTCAGAGGTTAACCTGGTATTTTTACTCCACTACATTTATTTGTGTTACTTTGCAGATTCTGATTAATGAAATATAAACAACCCTTAAATCAGACTTTAGTTACACCTGAGTCAAGGGCCAAAATAAACTATAAAATATATTGGACGTTAAGTTTGTCAGACTTCATATTTATCTGTGGATAACCCCAACGGTTTTTTCTTACTCAAAAGAAGACCTTAACTTAAAGTATTCTTTAATGTTTAAATAAAGCCTTATCAGTTTGTCTGTTTTGCACTTCCTCCTGTTCTTTGGACGTCCTGCACTAAACTGTTTTACTGTAGAGATCACTACAGCATCTTCTTGATATGTTCTATTGTGAATGTAGGCTACTCTTAATATTTAAATGTTTTCATCAAATAAAACTTATTCAACAACTAAATTCAATAACGTGCTTTCACCACTAGGCGGCGCGGGTTAAAAACCAGTGGTGTAGTTAATAAAACATAATAATATCAAACATAATATGACTATTAACGTTATTGTGAAATTAAAACAGAACGGTAAAGGAAAATACAGTTTCAGTCTCTCGATGTGAAGCTCATGCATCGCACCACGAACCTGTACCTGTAACAGTCAACTGCACGAGGAGCTGGACAGGTAGTAAATAATATCTTTCTATCAGCTGTGCACCGTTATGGTGTGAATACAGCCTATCTACTAATTGGATCAAATGTAAAAGTCAGCCGAATTAGTGTTGATACTGCAAGGAGACGTGTTGTGTGAAAATAAATGGAAGATGTTGTTTAATTGTTGATATATTTATGATCCACGTCACGTTTTCAGTTTTGGCGGCATCTCTTCCAGTTTGTCAAAAGGTCTTCTGATCAGGGCTCTATAAATAGAGACCTACGGCAGATATGTAATTTAACGCAGCCGAACCGTGTAGTAATGCCGTTATGTGATGACTTCCAAAGAGAAAAGCAAGAGCGTATTCAGATTACTTTTGGATTACTTTCTTTTCCTTCACAGATGGATGTGTTGGTGAACAGGAGACACAAAAAGCAAAAGGAAACCGAACGTGTTTTTACTGTTTAAATGGCGTATCAAGAGCACACTGAAACATCACATCTGAAACGATGCAACAACATAATAAACGTGTTGGGGATGCAGCTTGGGATGTGAGGAGTGAGGGACACGGCTTAGGACGGGCGTGTCGCCTTCTGTCCTGCCAGTGTTGGCAGGACATGAATTAAAATGTCTAACTCGGACTTCATTTTAAGGACATGTCGGCCAGGGGTGTAGAGCTATATTTGTTTAAGCAGTGTGTGTGCACCAGTCTGCCTTGATCTATGAATTCATGTCCGTGACCCTCAGTATCTGCTGCCCAGCTGCTTTATAGAAGGAAAACCTCCTTCACTTCATGACCTCTCTGCAGCGCCAGGAGGCAGCGGGAGGGTTAGCTCCGCCTCTGAGAAGAGGAGCTCCGCCTTTCACGCACCGCCTTCGCTGTGTGTACCTTCAGAATCATTAGAAAGGCTAAGAGCAACCGCAGGCTGATGTGTTTTAACCACACACACACACACACACACACACACACACACACACACACACACACACACCTGTTCCTCCATGTTTCGTTGTTATCGTTTCACTCAGCGGACCCGCCCCCTTTTTTTTTCAAACGCTCCCTTTCTCGGTCCATCTGCGGCGGTAATAGGTTTTGTGCGCTGTGATGATTCGGCTGCAATAATTCCAAAATGTGTTCCCTTCAGGTTTACGAAAGTAACTGTAATCAGATTACTCGTTTTTTCAGATGTAACGCGAGCTGAACACAGTCAGTTGATTTGTGTATTCTGATTACACCGTGACATGGATTCCGTTACAACCCAACCCTGTGCCGATCTCACCGTTACATCATTTGAACCTTGGTTTCATTCTGAAAACGTCGAGACCGGAAATACTGTGTTCAACCCGTAGCTTTACGGAGGCTGCCGCATACCTCAAATCATGTTCGTTATATCTATCGAACTATAGATCCTACATATCGACTGGACGTGGATTCTGAAAGTACAATATACACTTCTCGCTAGAAATCTAATCAAAAAGCGTTTTAAACACACTGTCCTACAATTCAGGATTTCACAGAGAGGGTTATTTGTGAATAAACGACCAGAAATGTTACAGCTTCTAAACAAAGTCTTGAATGCCTCTCACTGTAAATACCACCCTGTGCAATCTGAGCAGCTCCCGGCAACCAGAGCTGCTGAAACACAAAGGCTTCTCTGAGGGAACAAACCCCCGAATCACTCCCTCCCCTCGCTGGATTCTTGGAGGACACTTTGGCAGCGAAGCCCATCCATCGTGCCCCACAAACCGTACACTTTCACTGAGTTGAAATCAGGCACGTCCTCAAAGCGACGCAGAGAAACTAGTCCATGCATTTGTTACTTCTAGGCTGGATTATTGTCACTCTTTACTATCAGGGAGTACCAAGAAGTCAGTCAAGTGGCTTCAGCTGATTCAAAATGCTGCGGCTCGTGTACTAACCAGAGTTAGGAAAAGGGACCACATTACTCCTGTTCTGGCTGCCTTACACTGGCTCCCTATAGAACACAGGATAGAATTTAAAAGTCTTCTTCTCGCCTACAAAGCCCTTAATGGGCAGGCGCCATCTTACCTCAAAGAACTCATTATACCCTACTGTCCTACTAGGGCATTGCGTTCCAAGAATGCAGGGTTGTTGGTTGTTCCTAGAGTCTCTAAAAGTACAATGGGAGCCAGAGCCTTTTCTTATCAAGCTCCACATTTGTGGAATCAGCTTCCAGTTTGTGTTCGGGCGGCAGACACCCTATCCGTTTTTAAGAGTGCGCTTAAGACCTTCCTTTTTGATAAAGCTTATAGTTAGGGCTGATTAGATTCAGCCCCTAGTTTTGCTGATATAGGCTTAGTTTGTCGGGGGACATCTTACTTCTTCCTTCTCTCTGTCTATACCCGTGTACTCTCATGTTCCGATTAACCCAGCTTCCCCACATGTCTTTCTTTTTGGTGTCTCTATACGCTGGGATCCGGAGTCATGGATGATCCTGCGGTCCTGTGTCCTGGATCGCGAGCGCTGGATCTTGAGTCGTGGCTGTGGTCCTGGATCATCGGTCCTGGATGGATATCCTCGTGGATTCATCTTCCTATTATACACACATGCATAAGGCTTCAGTAGCAGCTGCTGGGACTCCCAGCAGCTGCTACTGAAGCCTTCCGAGTAAATCTCCAGAACGCCAACACCTCCTCATCTCCACCGCTCCCATGTTTTATGTTGTGTTGCCATAAGTTAGTCTCTCTGCGTTTCTGCGCTGGGCGAATGCTAATGCTAATAATGCTAATGCTAATAATGCTAATGCCAGGATAATAAAATGGCGGCTTCACAACACTCTTTGGGAGTGTTACGGGGCGTGGTTTGCAATCCGCCAGCCAATCAGACACAGGAACCTTTCCCCCTGCTCTCCAGCTGCACGGAGAAGGGGTGAAAACGTTCTCATGAACTCATTTCAGTTCCGGCTCTTTTTGGTGTGAACGCGACATTTCGGAACTAAAGTGCGAAAAGTGCTGCGGTGTGAACGCGCCTTTTGTACGATGCATAATCGGCCGCTAGACATAGGCTGGGTCAAGACTTCCAGACGGTGGCATTTTGTATTTCTTAGGGCTTTTGTAAAGTGTTGCTGTCTTTAGATTTTAAGTTTATGTTTTTCTTAAAGTTTGCATTTTTTATTTCGGCAATTTCTTGAATTGTGATTTTTAAACTTATTTAGGTTATACGGTGATTTAATCGCCTCTTACTGCACTGCTTATCATTTGTTAGCGGTTGGGTTTGTTGTGCAAACAATTCAAAGAAATACAATTCACCCTAAAGCTGCAGTTTTTCGCCAAGTAGGTTTGAATTAGCTTTGGTGAGTTTCTAAACACAGGAAGAGAAATGAGAAATGGTACGAACATTATTATGAATGTAATAAGAGTCTGAGAAAGGTCACGAGAATATTAAAGTGAAATACAGTCACACAGCGCTCCTTTACGTGAAGGGGAGTCGGCACATCGAGACAATATCGATCAGACGTCGACACTTATATGCAAATCAACTGCGACTCAAGTGAAGATGTTGATTTGAATTTGCATTTTCGAGCAAATGCCAAACGAGTATGTGTTTCACTTTTGAAGTCTGCACCACGTCGCCCAATTTAGAAGATTCAGTTCAAATACAACTCACTTGAAGGTTGTTTCCTACACTTGGGAGCGACTTTGTTTCAATCCCCGAATAACCGAATTTAAAAGATTAAGAAAAAGGTTTGCTGAATTGATCTGTTGCTTCCTGCACTTTGGAAAACTGAAGCTAAATGTGAATACATCCTCGTGTTGGAGCTTCTCACAGACAGTCAGTCAGGACCCGCTGCAGTTCCCTCAGAATCTGCCAGAGGAGAGCGGCTGAAAGGAAACAGAGGCGTGAGAATGAGCAGAGGAGAAGTGTCCTCGCTCCGCTCCGTTTACAACAACCGCACTTTTCGGATCAGTGGGTTCTTTCACGGCCTCTCTCTTCCCACCAATCAATCTGCCTCAGTGTGCAGCGAGGAGGACAGAGGGGTGAGGAGGACAGAGGGGTGAGGAGGACAGAGCGGTGAGGAGGACAGAGGGGTGAGGAGGACAGAGCGGTGAGGAGGACAGAGGGGTGAGGAGGACAGAGCGGTGAGGAGGACAGAGCGGTGAGGAGGACAGAGGGGGGCGAGGAGGACAGAGCGGTGAGGAGGACAGAGCGGTGAGGAGGACAGAGGGGTGAGGAGGACAGAGCGGTGAGGAGGACAGAGCGGTGAGGGGACAGAGCGGTGAGGAGGACAGAGGGGTGAGGGGACAGAGCGGTGAGGAGGACAGAGGGGCGAGGAGGACAGAGGGGTGAGGAGGACAGAGGGGTGAGGAGGACAGAGCGGTGAGGAGGACAGAGCGGTGAGGAGGACAGAGGGGTGAGGAGGACAGAGCGGTGAGGAGGACAGAGGGGCGAGGAGGACAGAGGGGTGAGGAGGACAGAGCGGTGAGGAGGACAGAGGGGTGAGGAGGACAGAGGGGCGAGGAGGACAGAGCGGTGAGGAGGACAGAGCGGTGAGGAGGACAGAGCGGTGAGGAGGACAGAGGGGCGAGGAGGACAGAGCGGTGAGGAGGACAGAGCGGTGAGGAGGACAGAGGGCGAGGAGGACAGAGGGGTGAGGAGGACAGAGGGGTGAGGAGGACAGAGGGCGAGGAGGACAGAGCGGGGCGAGGAGGACAGAGGGGCGAGGAGGACAGAGCGGGGCGAGGAGGACAGAGGGGTGAGGAGGACAGAGGGGTGAGGAGGACAGAGGGGTGAGGAGGACAGAGGGCGAGGAGGACAGAGGGGGAGGAGGACAGAGGGGAGGAGGACAGAGGGCGAGGAGGACAGAGGGGCGAGGAGGACAGAGGACACTTATTGTTTGTCAAAATGTGACTTTCTAAGATAAGTATGTTAGCAGAGGAGGGAGAAGTACTCAGATCTTGTACTTGAGTAAAAGTAGAAGTACTCAGATCTTGTACTTGAGTAAAAGTAGAAGTACTCAGATCTTGTACTTGAGTAAAAGTAGAAGTACTCAGATCTTGTACTTGGTAAAAGTAGAAGTACTCAGATCTTGTACTTGAGTAAAAGTAGAAGTACTCAGATCTTGTACTTGGTAAAAGTAGAAGTACTCAGATCTTGTACTTGAGTAAAAGTAGAAGTACTCAGATCTTGTACTTGGTAAAAGTAGAAGTACTCAGATCTTGTACTTGAGTAAAAGTAGAAGTACTCAGATCTTGTACTTGGTAAAAGTAGAAGTACTCAGATCTTGTACTTGAGTAAAAGTAGAAGTACTCAGATCTTGTACTTGGTAAAAGTAGAAGTACTCAGATCTTGTACTTGAGTAAAAGTAGAAGTACTCAGATCTTGTCCTTGGTAAAAGTAGAAGTACTCAGATCTTGTACTTGAGTAAAAGTAGAAGTACTCAGATCTTGTACTTGGTAAAAGTAGAAGTATTCAGATCTTGTACTTGAGTAAAAGTAGAAGTACTCAGATCTTGTACTTGAGTCAAAGTAGAAGTACTCAGATCTTGTACTTGGTAAAAGTAGAAGTACTCAGATCTTGTACTTGAGTAAAAGTAGAAGTACTCAGATCTTGTACTTGGTAAAAGTAGAAGTACTCAGATCTTGTACTTGAGTAAAAGTAGAAGTACTCAGATCTTGTACTTGGTAAAAGTAGAAGTACTCAGATCTTGTACTTGAGTAAAAGTAGAAGTACTCAGATCTTGTCCTTGGTAAAAGTAGAAGTACTCAGATCTTGTACTTGAGTAAAAGTAGAAGTACTCAGATCTTGTACTTGGTAAAAGTAGAAGTATTCAGATCTTGTACTTGAGTAAAAGTAGAAGTACTCAGATCTTGTACTTGAGTCAAAGTAGAAGTACTCAGATCTTGTACTTGAGTAAAGTAGAAGTACTCAGATCTTGTTCTTGAGTAAAGTAGAAGTACTCAGATCTTGTACTTGAGTAAAAGTAGAAGTACTCAGATCTTGTACTTGAGTCAAAGTAGAAGTACTCAGATCTTGTACTTGAGTAAAAATAGAAGTACTCAGATCTTGTACTTGAGTAAAAGTAGAAGTACTCAGATCGTGTACTTGAGTAAAGTAGAAGTACTCAGATCTTGTTCTTGAGTAAAGTAGAAGTACTCAGATCTTGTACTTGAGTAAAAGTAGAAGTACTCAGATGTTGTACTTGAGTAAAAGTAGAAGTACTCAGATCTTGTACATGGTAAAAGTAGAAGTATTCAGATCTTGTACTTGAGTAAAAGTAGAAGTACTCAGATCTTGTACTTGAGTAAAAGTAGAAGTACTCAGATCTTGTACTTGGTAAAAGTAGAAGTACTCAGATCTTGTACTTGGTAAAAGTAGAAGTACTCAGATCTTGTACTTGAGTAAAAGTAGAAGTACTCAGATCGTGTACTTGAGTAAAAGTAGAAGTACTCAGATCTTGTACTTGAGTAAAAGTAGAAGTACTCAGATCTTGTACTTGGTAAAAGTAGAAGTATTCAGATCTTGTACTTGAGTAAAAGTAGAAGTACTAAGATCTTGTACTTGAGTACAAGTAGAAGTACTCAGATCTTGTACTTGGTAAAAGTAGAAGTACTCAGATATTGTACTTGAGTAAAAGTAGAAGTACTCAGATCTTGTACTTGAGTAAAAGTAGAAGTACTCAGATCTTGTACTTGAGTAAAGTAGAAGTACTCAGATCTTGTACTTGGTAAAAGTAGAAGTACTCAGATCTTGTACTTGAGTCAAAGTAGAAGTACTCAGATCTTGTACTTGAGTCAAAGTAGAAGTACTCAGATCTTGTACTTGAGTAAAAGTAGAAGTACTCAGATCTTGTACTTGAGTAAAAGTAGAAGTACTCAGATCTTGTACTTGAGTAAAGTAGAAGTACTCAGATCTTGTACTTGAGTAAAAGTACTCAGATCTTGTACTTGAGCAAAGTAGAAGTACTCAGATCTTGTACTTGAGTAAAAGTAGAAGTACTCAGATCTTGTACTTGGTAAAAGTAGAAGTACTCAGATCTTGTACTTGAGTAAAAGTAGAAGTACTCAGATCTTGTACTTGAGTCAAAGTAGAAGTACTCAGATCTTGTACTTGAGTAAAAGTAGAAGTACTCAGATCTTGTACTTGAGTCAAAGTAGAAGTACTCAGATCTTGTACTTGAGTCAAAGTAGAAGTACTCAGATCTTGTACTTGAGTCAAAGTAGAAGTACTCAGATCTTGTACTTGGTAAAAGTAGAAGTACTCAGATCTTGTACTTGAGTAAAAGTAGAAGTACTCAGATATTGTACTTGAGTAAAAGTAGAAGTACTCAGATCTTGTACTTGAGTAAAAGTAGAAGTACTCAGATATTGTACTTGAGTAAAGTAGAAGTACTCAGATCTTGTACTTGAGTAAAGTAGAAGTACTCAGATCTTGTACTTGAGTAAAAGTAGAAGTACTCAGATCTTGTACTTGAGTAAAGTAGAAGTACTCAGATCTTGTACTTGAGTAAAGTAGAAGTACTCAGATCTTGTACTTGAGTACAGTAGAAGTACTCAGATCTTGTACTTGAGTAAAGTAGAAGTACTCAGATCTTGTGCTTGAGTAAAAGTAGAAGTACTCAGATCTTGTACTTGAGTAAAGTAGAAGTACTCATATCTTGTACTTGAGTACAGTAGAAGTACTCAAATCTTGTACTTGAGTAAAGTAGAAGTACTCAGATCTTGTACTTGAGTAAAGTAGAAGTACTCAGATCTTGTGCTTGAGTAAAGTAGAAGTACTCAGATCTTGTACTTGAGTAAAGTAGAAGTACTCAGATCTTGTACTTGAGTAAAAGTAGAAGTACTCAGATCTTGTACTTGAGTAAAAGTAGAAGTACTCAGATCTTGTACTTGAGTAAAGTAGAAGTACTCAGATCTTGTGCTTGAGTAAAGTAGAAGTACTCAGATCTTGTACTTGAGTAAAGTAGAAGTACTCAGATCTTGTGCTTGAGTAAAAGTAGAAGTACTCAGATCTTGTACTTGAGTAAAGTAGAAGTACTCAGATCTTGTACTTGAGTACAGTAGAAGTACTCAAATCTTGTACTTGAGTAAAGTAGAAGTACTCAGATCTTGTACTTGAGTAAAGTAGAAGTACTCAGATCTTGTGCTTGAGTAAAGTAGAAGTACTCAGATCTTGTACTTGAGTAAAGTAGAAGTACTCAGATCTTGTACTTGAGTAAAAGTAGAAGTATTCAGATCTTGTACTTGAGTAAAAGTAGAAGTACTCAGATCTTGTACTTGAGTACAAGTAGAAGTACTCAGATCTTGTACTTGGTAAAAGTAGAAGTACTCAGATATTGTACTTGAGTAAAAGTAGAAGTACTCAGATCTTGTACTTGAGTAAAAGTAGAAGTACTCAGATCTTGTACTTGAGTAAAGTAGAAGTACTCAGATCTTGTACTTGGTAAAAGTAGAAGTACTCAGATCTTGTACTTGAGTCAAAGTAGAAGTACTCAGATCTTGTACTTGAGTCAAAGTAGAAGTACTCAGATCTTGTACTTGAGTAAAAGTAGAAGTACTCAGATCTTGTACTTGAGTAAAAGTAGAAGTACTCAGATCTTGTACTTGAGTAAAGTAGAAGTACTCAGATCTTGTACTTGAGTAAAAGTACTCAGATCTTGTACTTGAGCAAAGTAGAAGTACTCAGATCTTGTACTTGAGTAAAAGTAGAAGTACTCAGATCTTGTACTTGGTAAAAGTAGAAGTACTCAGATCTTGTACTTGAGTAAAAGTAGAAGTACTCAGATCTTGTACTTGAGTCAAAGTAGAAGTACTCAGATCTTGTACTTGAGTAAAAGTAGAAGTACTCAGATCTTGTACTTGAGTCAAAGTAGAAGTACTCAGATCTTGTACTTGAGTCAAAGTAGAAGTACTCAGATCTTGTACTTGAGTCAAAGTAGAAGTACTCAGATCTTGTACTTGGTAAAAGTAGAAGTACTCAGATCTTGTACTTGAGTAAAAGTAGAAGTACTCAGATATTGTACTTGAGTAAAAGTAGAAGTACTCAGATCTTGTACTTGAGTAAAAGTAGAAGTACTCAGATATTGTACTTGAGTAAAGTAGAAGTACTCAGATCTTGTACTTGAGTAAAGTAGAAGTACTCAGATCTTGTACTTGAGTAAAAGTAGAAGTACTCAGATCTTGTACTTGAGTAAAGTAGAAGTACTCAGATCTTGTACTTGAGTAAAGTAGAAGTACTCAGATCTTGTACTTGAGTACAGTAGAAGTACTCAGATCTTGTACTTGAGTAAAGTAGAAGTACTCAGATCTTGTGCTTGAGTAAAAGTAGAAGTACTCAGATCTTGTACTTGAGTAAAGTAGAAGTACTCAGATCTTGTACTTGAGTAAAGTAGAAGTACTCAGATCTTGTGCTTGAGTATACGTAGAAGTACCAGAGTGTAGGAATAATCTGTTACAGTAAATTAAAAATGTTCCTCAAGTGAAAGTAGAAAAGTATGATCAACATATAGTGAAAGTTGTGGTTTAGTGGAAGGCTGGACCCTCGTTCCCCGTCTCAGGGTGAAAGGGTGAAACACAATATGTGCAGCTTGTGAAAGCAAACAAGTCTTTCACATATTTTAATTACTCACACTGTCCACTTTAACCCCGGGTGGAGCTGCAGAAGCACGATGACCCCTGAACGCATCGCTGTGGGGTCAGATGTTCAAACCTCCACCTGGACCACACATGCAAACCCTGAGGAAAGAGAAGTGTGTGTGTGTGTGTGTGTGTGTGTCCCAATAAAAAGGGAGGTGTGTATTTTAATTTCCATTAGGCAAAATGTCACCATAACAGACCTTTAGCCGTCTTTACTAATATCAGTACAAATATCCTTGAAACCCATTGGATCACACATTAGGTAAACCAAATAGATTTTATTAAGGCCGTTTTTTTTATGAAAGACTTTGTATACCATCTATTATTGGTATACAATTGTCTCGTGAGAATATTGAGTGTTAAAATAAGCAGGATAAGCGCTAGTTAGCTGTTAGCCGAAACGAGGCAGCACAGTCATGCTAACGGCTAAACAACAGAGCTAATGCTAACGGAGGATACATCGAGTGTCTCCTCGGGCAAGACCCTTCACCCTAAATCGCCCCTGTGGGTTTTGTCCACAGCATTGATGAATTACATGGGTGATACCTTTCATGTAAAGCACTTTGAGCAGTTGGAAAAGCACTAAAAGATATACCAAAAATTATTATTAAAATTATAACCTGCGTTTAGTACTTGGCTAGATAACAGAGCTAACAGCTAATGCTAACTGAGGTAATTTAAAGGGAAATAAAAACGTAATGGTGTGACAACCCTTAACTTTTATGATAAAACACAAAATGTAAAGCTTTATTAAAACGTTATGACAACAGAGGCTATTTTGAAACTGGATGCAAACCGGTTTCTGTGAACACAAGTCATCATTAGTACTAATTATCAACGTGTACCTTGTTGTGATATCTTGCTTTATCAGTTATTTATCTTTTTTAACTTTCACTCACACTCTGTTGATGTGCTTTAAACTCCTGAATTTCCCCACAGGGATAAATAAAAGGTCCATCTCATCTTATCTTAGTAAAAAGCTCATAAATATTCGTGGAAAAGACAAAAACCGACAGTAATAATCCAACAGAAAAGGCAACAACTGATCCATTTATTCACCTTATCAAATATGTACAAGCTAAAAAAAGTGTTACGAACAGGTCAGTCAATATGCAAATGATGGGGGGGGGATCTGAATAAATGATGCACACGTTCGACTACAATGACATAAAACCGCTAAGTAAGCGAGAAAATACTGGAACAAAACTAAAGACATAACAATGAAGGATGCAAAGTCCGAATTTTCTCCAAATGTCACTTTCAAATGAAGATATCGAATCCAGGAGATGGTCTTTCGATGCGAGGGGATTTGTTGGTTGGTTGGTAAAAAAACGTCCATTGAGAGTCCATATTGTCATTCGTCTGCTTTCTGATCTTTCTCACATTTATAATGAGCACAGGGAAGGGCTGGGAGACACACCGATGGTATCTCGACATCTGGATACAAGAATGGATAACAGACGGATTTAAGATATCGTAAGAGGAGTAAAAATCCACATTACTGACGAGCTTTTATCTACATTTCCATCGTGTAATCACTTCGCGGCTCAAATATCGATAGAAGTCCGAAAACGTCCCGATATCGGAGTTCTCCTCGCATCTCCCAGCCCTACACTCCCAGGGTGTTGCAGCTTCTCGTTCTTCTTGCAGTGGAGGTCATTGCTTGGCCTTCTTCAGGATGGTTCCCACGGCGGAGATGACGGTGGTCTTGGTGCCGCTGGCGGTCGTGGTCACGGAGACGACGGCCGGTAACGAGGAGCTGGTGGTGACGGCGGCGGGCTGGGAAAGAGTCACGGGGATCGCCGAGTCCCATTTACTCTTCCTCTTCTGGGCCTCTGAGGACAAAGGACACACAGGAGGCATTCACGTGAGATCAGGGAGGGACGATTACGGGCTTCAAATGTGTATTCTCTGCTGTTAGTCGGCCATCAAAACAATAAAGGCGTAGCGTATCATTGCAGTTAGCTTCTCCTGGTTAGCATTAGCTATTGTTTTCACAATACCATCATAACCATAACCGGCACACATACACAAGTATATATGACCCAAATATGTATGTTCAATTAATTCATTTCTTATTTTAACTTAAAGGTGGGGTCACTTTGGAGAAAGCAGCTGGAGTGCGGTAGAATCTGAAAATACACAGCCGGGAGAAATCTGCCACTTCCTCACAGAGCCCCTCCCCCAACACACACGAACGCGCACATGACCAATGAGGGCACGAGATCAGTGTGTGCCCCGATGGAAGGCTGACAGGCAGGTAGGCCGTCCAGCTACTTTAGCCGGCTCAGATGATTGGTCGAGCTTTTTACAGCGCTACGGCTTCCACAGATGTTTATTAATGGATTTGTTGTCAAAGCACTTCAGATATCTATTGCTATCGGGACGTTAAGAGCATTCCATGGAATATAACAAGTGTATCTCGAGCTGGTTTCTCAAACCTACCCCACCTTTAAATGTATATAAAATTATATAGTATATAGTATTTTATCTTTGATTTTATTAATCTTTAATTTTGTGTGATCTGTGCCGTCCTGTTTTTCATTCTCACCCTGTTGCTATTTAAAGAGCCTGTGACACGGTTTTCCCCCATCATCCAAACCCATTAATTTGAGTACATATTGTCCCCTTGAAAACCGTTACTGAACTGATTTCGGATATTTGTACTTTGATAACCATTAATCTGCCTTCAATGTTGACAATTTTCTGGATCTTCTCGGGGATTCTTCAAGTCCCGCCAAATGATGGGTGACGTCATTGCGGGCACAGCGCTCCAGCTGCACCGTCCAGGATCCCAGCATCTGCATGTAAACCTTTATATATATACAGTCAGATGTGAACGCACGACGGCGCACACAGCAGCAAGCTCAGACAGCGATGACAGGTTAATGTTGAACGTGTCTGAGAGCTCGTATGAGGCTGAAGGATCGGTTTATGTTGTATCTGTTGTTAGAAGTTTAGGAATGAGGTGCGTCAATATGGGCGATCATATGGTCATGGAGCCAGTGGTGGAATGGGACTACAAATCATCCCGGGACTCTCGACCGGCCCACTTCGGTACCGCTAGTAAATTGTCAACGGGGGGAGTGGGGATGTCAGGGGCGGCAGGTGCTGTATATAGTAAATGTAAATATGTAAATATGTGTGTCACTGCATCCTGGTAAAATACAAATATAATGTATAATGTCTGTGTCTTTGACATTAGCGCTGCTAGCCACCTGTGCCCTGTAGCCTACTACGAAGCCAGTTCAACAGACCCTGGATATGTTTGAGTAACAAACAAACGAACAACAACAAACTAACAAACGAGATCTCGCTGAGCGGTCCGACGACGCTGGTTATCAACTCGGTAAATCAAGCCAGGGTTTCTCTCTCCAGCTGAGAGCGCGTTCACGTCTAAGACACGCGTGGATCTGACTTTAATTACATTTGTCTCGAGTGTTTCGTCAACATAATGTGTTAAATAATACTTCTGCATCCAGTCTGTGACGCTGTGAGTGTTGCACGGCCAGATGAGGCTCAGCTGACTCAGATCAGGAAATATACGATATATTATGATATTATATGATCTATGATCTGAGTGATGATGTGATATGAATGATAAGTGCGACACGTCGGCGTCTTCTCTGCATACGGCAGTTTAAACTGTATTTCCCTTTATCCTGTAATATGACTTGAGAGATTTAAACTCCGCACACTGAGCTCATCTCTTTTCTATAGACGCCGGAGGCGGGCAGCGTCAGGTAAAAGAAGTTATTTAGCCTTCTCAAACCTGAGCCTCACGCGCCGCCTATGGGGGATGTGCTGGTGACTTATCCGACCGGCCCACTTCGGTACCGGCCCATCGGGATTCGTCCCGATGGCCAGTCCGCCACCGCACACAGCCCACGTACACTGTCAACGGGGGGAGCCTCGCTGCGGGGAAACGGTGGACCTAGTGTCCCGATCGGAGTGGGAATAATAATAATAATCCGTGCATTTTATCCATTAATTTCCCCAACATTGTGGTAAAAAAAAACACACGTTTAATCCATGTTGTTGGTGTATTACAACTACAAAAAGCATCGGTTTGTTTTCTCATCAGGAAATGCAGACCGGCTCAAACAAACGATCATGTAATGTATCATATGTTCGCCGAATTGACATGAAAGCACTAATAAATGTAGTTTCATCCACTTGAGTTTACAACCACAAAAATAATCGATTTGTTTTTATATCACATCCGACGGGAGGAAATTCAGCAGCTCTCACTCCCGATTTTTAATCCTAATGTAATCATCATCTTCACCACGATCATGTATGTTTATGTCACTGAATTGACATGAAAGCACTGACAAATATGAATATACTGTAGTCAACTTCATTAAAACGTTATTAACGTGCCTAATCTCAGTAATTCACCATTTCTACGCATGACACAACACACTTTGTCTGTGTTTGGCTCTCGAAGCGTTCCCGCATTGACGTCACTTCCGGCTTCCCCCAAAACTTCAAAATGAGACGAAGGAATTTCCCCGCGATGTTCGAAATTATTGATATTTAACGGAACGGTATCGCTTTTTATTTTTTAAACTGACGGTTCGAGATTACTAGTAGACCAATATTTCATTGCACAACAGTTGTTGGGATGGTGTCACAGGCTCTTTAAACTACTGAATTTCCCCACGGAGATTAATAAAGGTCCATCTTATCTGTTCTGTTAACGGGATCGTCCACAGAGGAGCCCCTCTCTCCAAAACTAACAGGCGTCAGTAAAACTGGTTTAAACACTGAAAAAGCAGTTTTCAAAATAAAGATTTGTAATTTTCATGGGATACTGGGCGTAAGGGCTACGAGCTAAAAGCTAACGTAACAATTGTTCCTCTAATAATAAGATTAGGGCTGAACGATTCATCGATTTTAAATCGAAATCGGGATTTGAAATGATGCGATTATAAAATCGCAAAGCCTGCGATTTAAAATGTTTGTTTTTTAAATGTTTACAAATTGTTTTTCTTCTTCTTGTGTGTTAGTCATCCACACCAATCAGAAGTGCTGTGCTCCACATGTACCAGCCATTGATAACCAATCAGAAGTGCTGTGCTCCACATGTACCAGCCATTGATAACCAATCAGAAGTGCTGTGCTCCACATGTACCAGCCATTGATAACCAATCAGAAGTGGCCCATGATAGAAGGTGATGGACAGATTGATCCAATTGATGCCAAGTGCTTCTGAAAGTGCCGGCCCTTTCCAGATGGCTTCCAGCGGAGCTTCAGATGGTTTGGTGAACCGTCTGAGTCAGGTCAGAGACGCTCCATCACGTGTTTCTATCACAGGGAGAATCTGAAACTGAAGCTCGACTTTAAAGCAACCCAACGGAAGCTTCATGTAACTTTAGTTCTTTCACTCGTAGCTCGGGCTGCGGGGCGCTGGAGACAGGGAGCACGTTGATACGACCTTCCTAGCCGGAGTTATGGCCGCATTTTACAATGAACTTCCGTTGGGTCCCCACTCGTTACAAGCAGAAATAAAAATTCACTACGTTTGTGTTTCTGTAAAATAGGAGAAAGGGGCTACGAGCTACATGCTAACGTAACACGCTCGTCTCTGTAAGATCCAGATGTCCAGACGTTTTTACCGGGACACAACAACAAAATGCTCTTCTTCTGAGATGCAAATAAGATATGGATTTAATTATTTGGGGTTTTAAAACATTCTTTAAATTTGATGGACGTAAAAGGGACCGTGAACTCAAACGCCAGGCGATTTATCTGCGTTGTTGGATGTTTACCTGTAGACGTGGAGGAGGTGTTGCTGCTGTTGGTGGAGGCCGCCGTGTTCGAGGGGTTGTTGCCCTTCTTCGTCCCCGTGACAAACTCAATCTGTGAAACACACTGAATACTATAAAAGTTTTGTTTTATGTGAAACCATTTTGAAACAACAACCGCATCAAGGGCACACAGGTCTCCGTTATTATTATGTAGTAGGGCTGAACGGTATGCCGTGTCATGGCGATAACCGCGGTATGCGCACCGCAGGGACGCGCGGTTTCATTCATTTTTTTAAAAACGCACTTTAGCACAGAATTCAAAATAAAGATACCCTTATCACTCATCGTAACTGCACATACAATATATCCGATTAAAGCTGAGACTCCACAGATTATTAGTTAGTATCAAAGCGATCCGATCTCGCAACAGGGGACGCAAACACAGACATCACAACACGTACCTTTACGGAGCTTCTAGGGGAGATGTCTCACCGTAGCTGTCAATCTGATCACAAGACGTGTTCAATGGCATTAATACGAGAAAGGAAAACCGCGGCTGAATCGGTCGATCCATCGGTTGATAATGTTTCTGTGGCTTTGAAGCAATTGTTTATAATCCATAATTCCATTTTGTATGTAAAAATCGGAGCACAACAGTTAGCTGCTAATGGTAGCCACCAGAGTGGCTGCCGCTTCCGGTTTCGGCCACGCGTCACTCTCACTCCTTATTTGGTAATGTGTGTGTGTGTTAGACTGCCGCATAGCCAAGACCTAAAGCAGCAGCCTGGTGGCTACCGTTAGCAGCTAACTTTTGCTCTGCGATATTTACATAAAAATGGAGTTATTGATTATAAATGAAATAATTTTTTTATACAGAGACGTTAAAAACCTATGGATCAACCGATTCAGTCGCGTTTTTCCTTTCTCGTTTTAATGCCATTGAACACGTCTTGTGATCAGATTGACAGCTACGGTGAGACATCTCCCCTAGAAGCTCCGTAAAGGTACGTGTTGTGATGTCTGTGTTTGCTTCCCCTGTCCGAGTCCGGGTCGCTCAGTGATGATACTATATACCTACATGATCTGTGGAGTCTCAGCTTTAATCGATATCTTGTCTGTGCAGCTACGATGAGTAATAAGGGTACATTTATCTTGAGTTCTGTGCCAAAGTGCGTTAGCATTTTTCGCTCAGGGGTCATTTAGACGCTTCTTATGAGACTTGTGGTTTGTATCGTCAGTTAGCTGAGATTATTCCCGTTAATCTGGTATAACACATTAATAGGTTCTTAAATATTACGATCCCCTGAGACACAGTGTCGTGAAAAAAAAAGTAAAGTACCCGCCGGGACTTTGGGGCTTAACAGGTTAAAAAACCCGCAATATATATCGCATGGGGGGGGGGATCACGATGTCAGTTTTTTTCAATATCGTGCACCCTAATAGATATCATTAAGACTTCAATATGCAACACTACTGCTCCTATTGGCTAGGCTTCAACACATCTTAGTGATAGGCAAAGGGGCAGGATATCTCTATGAGGTGGACCAATCACAACAGAGCCAGCCAGCTAACCAATCAACCTGGTTTCAGACAGAGGGTGAAAATAAGTGCTGCAGCCCAGACAGTGTGAGAACAATAAAGAGCTTTTGAACATTAAAGTAGAGACACTACACACTGATATACACCTGAACATCAGCAGGAGAGGACTCTTTAAAGTAGAGACACTACATACTGATATACACCTGAACATCAGCAGGAGAGGACTCTTTAAAGTAGAGACACTACATGCTGATATACACCTGAACATCAGCAGGAGAGGACTCTTTAAAGTAGAGACACTACACACTGATATACACCTGAACATCAGCAGGAGAGGACTCTTTAAAGTAGAGACACTACACACTGATATACACCTGAACATCAGCAGGAGAGGACTCTTTAAAGTAGAGACACTACATACTGATATACACCTGAACATCAGCAGGAGAGGACTCTTTAAAGTAGAGACACTACATACTGATATACACCTGAACATCAGCAGGAGAGGACTCTTTAAAGTAGAGACACTACACACTGATATACACCTGAACATCAGCAGGAGAGGCCTCTTTAAAGTAGAGACACTACACACTGATATACACCTGAACATCAGCAGGAGAGGACTCTTTAAAGTAGAGACACTACATACTGATATACACCTGAACACCAGCAGGAGAGGACTCTTTAAAGTAGAGATACTACATACTGATAGGGACTCTTCAAAGCCTCTGTCCTATCCCTTCAGTTTGCTCCTGCCTGCATACCTTCACAGAGGGAACGTGTTCATTCACGTCTCGTTTCTACCGTACGATTCTTTCACCTCTCAGCGATTACTCGGCAGGATCTATCTGGCAACATAGAGACATACTCAGGTGTTTTTAAATCTACACAAGGTGTGAAAAACACGTACGGGCAGCTGCCGTTACGAGAGCAGAACTTGACCAATGTGGAATTCTGCGTGAGCCTGACGGAAAGTAAATACCCTAACTCAGCTGCTGGAGACTCGCCCTTGACGCAGACACGAAAAAAACGTTTTAAAATGCTGTTGTTGTCTTTAAACTCACCTTGGTGCGCTCCTTCTTGGCTTTCTCCAGTTTGTCCATCTCCACTTTCTGAGACTTGGCTGCGGGGACGAGACACAGAAGCGATGAGTGTTTGTCTCGTAGAGTTGCTCAACAGTGTGAAGACGATGGAGGTTTTATCGAGCTTACCCAAGCCTTCGTAGTACGAGTCCTCCGACCAGCCGTGGGGATCGAACATGTCTTTCGGGTAATTTGTTCCCAGTTCGTCTATACCGCAGAACTGAATGAGCTTCTCGTAAATGCTGGACAAAAAAAAACAACAAAGAAAAAGTGGTTTGTTATTTTGAACATCGGGAACGTCCCTATATGTCTTTATCACGAAGGAGACGTATGGCGCGTTTCCACTGCAGCGCGGAGCTCGCCGAGCCGTGCGGGGCCCGTTTTTGGTTGCGTTTCCACTTGGCCTAGCACCGGCTAGCGGGTCCTAATTCACAGCTTTTCTGGCCCCGTACAATCGTGGTTCCCAGGGCCAGGAACAGAGTATGCTAAACTAGAGAGAGAATCGCTGGCAAGGATGCTACAACTACAACAAGATGAACATATTGTACCGTGATTTAATTGTAATACACGTTTCAAAATGATGCCGAAGTAACAACACACTGATACCGGTTAGTAAAGACCATGAATTAATGCTTTGAGTCTGCAGACGAGAAACCCTTTAAAATGCGTGTTTTCTGAATGGAGATCAGCTAAGCTAACGTTATATATGCTCCGACCGTCCACACTCACAACAACGGCCTACAGACATAAATAAACCAGTGACTGTGTTCTCCATGACTCAGGCAGTCTGTGGTTTGTACTTGTTTCACTTCTGTCTAGTTTCTGATCAGATATGAGGAGCTGTGAGCTCTGAGGGCTAACCGCTAACGGCTGTGTTTTTCTGGGGCTCTCATTGAAGATGACGTCACGGCTCCGCCTACACTGCGTTGCTATAGTAACTACCCCAGTTCCTAAACTGTAATAGAACATCAGCAGGAGAGGACTCTTTAAAGTTGAGACACTACACGCTGATATGCACCTGAACATCAGCAGGAGAGGACTCTTTAAAGTAGAGACACTAAGAGGACTCTTTAAAGTAGAGACACTACATACTGATATACACCTGAACATCAGCAGGAGAGGACTCTTTAAAGTAGAGACACTACATACTGATAAACACCTGAACATCAGCAGGAGAGGACTCTTTAAAGTAGAGACACTACATACCGATATGCACCTGAACATCAGCAGGAGAGGACTCTTTAAAGTAGAGACACTAAGAGGACTCTTTAAAGTAGAGACACTACATACTGATATACACCTGAACATCAGCAGGAGAGGACTCTTTAAAGTAGAGACACTAAGAGGACTCTTTAAAGTAGAGACACTACATACTGATATACACCTGAACATCAGCAGGAGAGGACTCTTTAAAGTAGAGACACTACATACCGATATACACCTGAACATCAGCAGGAGAGGACTCTTTAAAGTTGAGACACTACACGCTGATATGCACCTGAACATCAGCAGGAGAGGACTCTTTAAAGTAGAGACTCTAGGGGGAGAACGTAACACCTGACATTGGAGCATTATGGTATGTAAGCGATTATGTGGACACCACCTGGCCGTTCGCCTCCTAACTAGGTCGTTTGTTATCGTCTCCTCCTCCGTCGAGTGCATACCTGGGGTTTCTGAATTCCTTCTTCTTCTGGATGTGGTTGTTCGTGTCGAAGTCTCCCTGCAGCTTCCTCTCGTACAGCTTGTGGATCTTGTCCTGTTTCAAAACAATACAAAACAAACGGGTCATCGAATTATCTCCCTCCCCCCCCGAGCACGTCTGGCAGGACACCGCGTCGATGTCCGCAGAGAAGCAGAACCTGCACGTGGCGGCTGTGAATGGAGCCATTGTGGGAAAGCGGTTTCTGATGCGTCTGGGAAATATTTGACGACCAGGTTCAACTCGGAGAGCTGGCAGACGTCCTGAGCTCACATGAGAACAGGAAGGAGGGGACGCTGCTGAAACGGGACATGTCTGCCAACTTATTGTCAAATAAAAATATATATATATGTTCGAGGGGGGAGGACCAGAAAAGGGTTTTTAAGCTTCTTCTTGCCCCGGTTGAACATGACCAGAGACTATCTGAACATTATTATTATTTTTTTGGTTTGTTTATTTATTTGTTTGGTACTTTGTTATAACTATTAATCCGAGTGAAAAAAAGAGAATATATATATATATATTATTGTTATATTTTTTTGTTTCCGACATGTTCAATAAATTAATATAATATAATGTAATGTATAACAAGTGGTTGGTGTGAGACGAAATCTATTTTAAAACTGTCTTTGTTTGTTTTTCAAATCATTTTAATTGTGTTTTTGTTGCATTTTGTCTTATTGCTGTTCATACATGTTGTTTTAAAGCACTTTACGAAGAACAAACATTAGACATTAGTTATTGGAGGGAAAAGAAGACGAGGTTTTATTTACGTTAGCCGTCTGTTGCTGGACACAGTGCATTGAGACGTCCAACTAATCTGCGCCGACAAAATCTGCGTTTACGGCATACTCAGACCTCCGCGGTGTTAATCTGATACATTAAGCATGTTAATGTATCAGATTAACATTAACATGCTTAATGTAGCTGTAAGTGCTCTGTCTTGATGGAGCGTGTGTGTGGGCTGAGAGGAGTGAGCAGAGGGTCGATTCTTGTTCTGTGACTATCTTCCTCACCCTCTCAGACTGTCAGTTGCGCGCGCTGCCAATGAGACGCGCTACCATGGAAACCAAACAATGGTGTAGCTGCATTAAAGTCTCAGTGGAAACAGTCGTGAGTAAATCTGATTTGGTCAGAAATCAGGAGAAATATGACCGCGGGAGGAAACCGGGAGAGGGCGATGAAACCGGGAGTCTCCCGCGAAAATCGGGAGGGTTGGCAAGTATGGTGACCGTGCTGTAGTTCCTTTATAGCCCAACATTAGCCACCTTTAGCTTAGCGGTGGTGACGTGAAGTCATGTGACCGTGCTGTAGTTCCTTTATAGCCCAACATTAGCCACCTTTAGCTTAGCGGTGGTGACGTGAAGTCATGTGACCGTGCTGTCGTTTTTTTATAGCCCAACATTAGCCACCTTTAGCTTAGCGGTGGTGACGTGAAGTCATGTGACCGTGCTGTAGTTCCTTTATAGCCCAACATTAGCCACCTTTAGCTTAGCGGTGGTGACGTGAAGTCATGTGACCGTGCTGTAGTTCCTTTATAGCCCAACGTTAGCCACCTTTAGCTTAGCGGTGGTGACGTGAAGTCATGTGACCGTGCTGTAGTTTTTTTATAGCCCAACATTAGCCACCTTTAGCTTAGCGGTGGTGGCGTGAAGTCATGTGACCGTGCTGTAGTTCCTTTATAGCCCAACATTAGCCACCTTTAGCTTAGCGGTGGTGACGTGAAGTCATGTGACCGTGCTGTAGTTCCTTTATAGCCCAACGTTAGCCACCTTTAGCTTAGCGGTGGTGACGTGAAGTCATGTGACCGTGCTGTAGTTTTTTTATAGCCCAACATTAGCCTCCTTTAGCTTAGCGGTGGTGACGTGAAGTCATGTGACCGTGCTGTAGTTCCTTTATAGCCCAACATTAGCCACATTTAGCTTAGCGGTGGTGACGTGAAGTCATGTGACCGTGCTGTAGTTCCTTTATAGCCCAACATTAGCCACCTTTAGCTTAGCGGTGGTGACGTGAAGTCATGTGACCGTGCTGTAGTTCCTTCATAGCCCAACATTAGCCACCTTTAGCTTAGCGGTGGTGACGTGAAGTCATGTGACCGTGCTGTAGTTCTTTTATAGCCCAACGTTAGCCACCTTTAGCTTAGCGGTGGTGACGTGAAGTCATGTGACCGTGCTGTAGTTCCTTTATAGCCCAACGTTAGCCTCTTTTAGCTTAGCGGTGGTAACGTGAAGTCATGTGACCGTGCTGTAGTTCCTTTATAGCCCAACATTAGCCACCTTTAGCTTAGCGGTGGTGACGTGAAGTCATGTGACCGTGCTGTAGTTCCTTTATAGCCCAACGTTAGCCACCTTTAGCTTAGCGGTGGTGACGTGAAGTCATGTGACCGTGCTGTCGTTCCTTTATAGCCCAACAGACTGGCAAGTATGGTTTACGTATATGTTGGAGCCAGTGCCATCTAATTGTGATCTGTAGTCAAGACCGTATGAAGGACTACAATTCCCACCAGCCTATAAAAAGACAGACGGGCAACCTGTGTGAAGACGCCGTCGAGGCACCGTTTCTAACCGTTAAAGTTATACAAGCCGAGGACCAAGTTGTTTATTATTTGATTTGAGTTTTGCCTCTTTTGTTTGACTCTTGTAAAGGCCCGTTTCATTTTGAGTAAACACACAGTTTGGCTGCGGCTGCGAGGGGGTGCGGTCGTCTTTCAACCAGAAGGATGTGGGTTAGATCCCAGCCCGTGCAGCCAGCATGTCGATGTGTCCGTGGGCGAGATACTGAACCCCGAGTTGCTCCCGATGGCCAACGGTGTGAGAATGTCAGTTCCTAGAGCAGGGGTGTCAAACTCATTTTCATCTCGGGCCACATCAGCATTATGGTTGCACTCAAAGGGTCGGTTGTAACTTTAAGACTATTTAAAAATACATATATATATATGTTTAATATATATAAAATAATGTACTATATTACAATAACTTCATAATTGACTACGTCTGAAAGCAGAAGTCTAGGGCAAAACATGCAAGTGTCCTCAGTGAGAATGTCACAAAAAGTAAAATTTTGAATAAAATAAAATTAGAAACATTTCAGATTTTGAGAAAAATGTCAAATTTGAGATGCATTGTGGGACATGTAGTTTATGGGCAACGTGCTTCTGTAAATCTGCATGTAACCGTATAATAAACATACTATATTCTTTGCAAGCTGTTGTGGGGCCGCATGAAATGAAGTCACGGGCCGGATTTGGCCCCCGGGCCTTGAGTTTGACCCCCCTGTCCTAGAGTAACTGCTCTGTGTGAACGGCATGTGGTCTGGAAAGCGCTTTGAGGGTCTTAAAGACTGGTTAAAGCGCTATGTAAGTCCATTACCATTACATAGCACAATATCAACACAGCTTAAGGACATTTTTGTTTAGCTGATCATAGGTTTGATGCATTTCAGCAAACAATGGGCAGATGAGTCAGCAGCGTTAAGCATGTGTCTCCGGGGCAGGGATCTCCAGAGTTCCTGCTGGAGGTGAGTCAGAAGGTGAGGCTCTGAATCAGTCCCAGCCCTGGGCCCTGACCTGCCTCTGGTCCTCACAGAACAAACCCTAATGCAGCTGATGCAAAGCAAAGAGAGAGAGAAGTGAAATGAACAGAAGATGACGCCGACTGGGTTAATTACAGGGGCGCGTCTCGGGATTTATGTTGCCACCAGAACTTAATTCCTAGGGAACGGGAAAATGATTCACTTGTTAAGGAGAACGGTTATTTAGACACCGAGATGACTCGTCTGTGGATGAGGGGGCTTTTATTTTGAAAAACTCCTCCAAAAGGTGGAAGTGTGCGCGAGTTAAAGGTATCCCATAACACTATTTTTAGGCATATATTATAGGTTTCAAAATACCAACCAGATCATTCTACCCCCTCTATTTCAGCCGTTACCAAGGAGATGACTCGGTCTGCAGCTTTGAAACCACATCAAGGATCCTCTCTGAAACAGGAAGGAGCTCAAACTCTCAGGTTTACCACAAGGTGACTTCCTTTCTACTTCTTCACACACTCTCTCTCCAGCACAGGTTAGCTCTGAGTGCTAGCATGCTAATGTAAACACAGACCATATCGCTTCCAGAACACGTCTCGTTGTTTCTGACAGCAACGCTTCTGATTGGCCCGTGGGGGTAAAGCCCGCCCACATTTTAGTGATGAGGTCATGACGCAGCAAATCTGGATCAGCTCCGATGGTCCCCGTTTTTAGAGACGTGGGTACGGAGGAGAAGAGAGAGGGGTTTGTTTCACTTTGAGAGTCTCCGGGGACACACCGGGGGGGACAGCGGGGACACCGGGGGACACACCGGGGAGGGACAGCGGGGACACCGGGGAGGGACAGCGGGGACACACGGTGATGTAGAGAAGACATCAGGAAGTGACTTTTGCATGATAGGAGACCTTTAAAGGATGAGGTGTGTGTAAGTCAGCAGGTGGAGGTGTGTGTGTGTGTGTGTGTGTACCTGCAGTTGGCTGGAGCAGCGTCCCGGCGGCTCGGGGGGGATTCTGATGGCGTCGGGGGACATGTTCCTCACTTTCTCCGAGAAAAGAGCTGAAGGAGAGACACACCAACGTGAGGAGTTGTTGCACAAATACAAATCAGTATTTTAAGAAGTGGGGTATGCACGACGCCGTCCTCAAATCTCAAAGCACAGACGTTACAGACGTGTTTTAACGGCATGTCTTTACATGCGTATATGTTTTCACTTCAGAGACCCCCCCTGAGCATGCCTCCACACGCAGAGTGAGGATTACCCGAGAGAACACTGACGGTAGAAACAGAGGAACATTAGGGAGGCATCATATCTGCAGCATGGAAACATGTTTCAACCCCAACGTCTTATTCTGTATTTTAAATAAGGGAATTATTTATTTTTTTAGATCAATTGACATTTCAACTGGTTTATAGGAGTGTGTGTGTTGAGAGCAGGGAGGGGCTGCTGGGGCGTGTGAGGAGGACGAGGGAGGAGGAGGTGAGGAGGGAGGATCCTCACCTCCCCCCTCCTCACCTCCTCCCTTCGACCCAGCCCTTGTTTTGCTGCTTCACTTTCTCAAAAAAACAAGGGCTGGATCGAAGGGAGGAGGTGAGGAGGTGAGGAGGGAGGAGGTGAGGAGGGAGGATCCTTACCTCCTCCCTCCTCACCTCCTCCCTTCGACCCAGCCCTTGTTTTGCTGCTTCACTTTCTCTGTCTGCGGGCCAGGCATACTTCAGTGACACTAAACATCCAAATCAGAGCCATCAATCACCGTGTGTGTGTATAAGGGTGTGTGTGTGTGTGTGTGTGTGTGTGTGTGTGTGTGTGTGTACGAACTTGACGGGACATGAGCAGATGCTTTTGTGAAGCGTTGTCTTGTTTTGTGTTTTGTGATAAATATTGATACAGTTTGAGCTAAATGCTACGAGGGCACCGTTAATCTACCGTTCAGTGTTTTGAAACCGGTTTTTGAAGCCGTGGCATTTGACAGACTGCGCCCGTGTATAACATGGGCAAATAACAGTGTAGGTATAATAAGAGTGTAACATGGGTATACTATTATACACACACACACACACACACACACACACACACACACTTTACAGTTTGGACCACAGAGAAGCTCCGTGACCTCCTTTATTCTGGAAAGTTAAGACCCCTCCGTCAAATGAGGAGCAGGGCGTCGCCTTTGCCAACGAGACACACAAACCAACGCCTCGTGTGTGTGTGTGTGTGTCAGATTTCTGACAGCCAACTAGTTTGAACAGCTTGTATTTAACAAAAATCTGAACATACTGTAGCTTCCAACCATAAAAAAACCTGACGAGGCAAGTCCACACACACACACACACACACACACACAGCTAATCTGATCCTGATCCCGAGGCTTTGTTTGACAAACTGTAATTTTAAAACACACAACAAAAGAAATCCAGATGCAACGTGTTTGAGAAAGTGAGGGATAAGGGGGGGGGTTCCTCTCCTTAAGCCCTAAGTTAAGGGATGGAGAACTTTGTTCTGTTCTGCGTGGGGAGAAAATGACAAAGTACTGTTGCTGATAACGTGTTAATAAAAATATACAACACGTACACGAAGGAGACGTGAAACTCGCGGTACGTCCACACGGCAGCGCTGTGAATGGGGTGACGTCAGGCTTTGCCGAACTGCATTGTGGGTCCGTTGCTCCCTTCGAAAACTGAGAAAAGTTCAACTTTTCAAGCGTCGACGGAAGCGCCAGCAAATCAAACCATATGCCAGCACGAGCTCCAGCCAATCAAACCATATACCAGCACGAGCTCCAGCCAATCAAACCATATGCCAGCACGAGCTCCAGCCAATCAAACCATATACCAGCACGAGCTCCAGCCAATCAAACCATATGCCAGCACGAGCTCCAGCCAATCAAACCGCGTGCTTGTGTGTCCGGGGCGGGAGATGCATGTGATTGGTCGCACGCCAGACACGCCCACCGGCAAGCTCCATGTGTGCCGTGTGGACGCACCGTAAAGAGACAAAAAAAGGAAGTGTGAAAAACCCCGAAATATCCCTTAATTATAATTCAGAGGAACCGCCTCGCAAACCCTCAGCCGGGAAACAGAGAGCGGGTTATTCTGCTCCCCAGGACACTTACCATCTGCCTGAAGAACGGACACTCTGTCCCCCTTCTGTGTGTGTGTGTGTCCTTCAGTGCATGGACAAAGACCCTGCAGACACACTGACATTCACACTGACTGACACACACACACACACACACACACACACACACAGCTTTTAAAATGTTTTTCTCTTAAATGCATTTCCCTTCATACGCAACTTTTTAAATATAAATCTACTCGCTCAGATAATATATGAATGAATAATAGCTCAAAATGATAATAATAATAATGCATGGGATTTGTTTAGTGCTTTCCCTAAAGACGCATCCCTGACCTGCGTGTCACGATTCAAGACGAGGGCGGACACATATTCAAGTCTTTCTCGCATACCGTCCGTCTTACGGAAACAGTCGCAAAGGCATTAATTAAATAGTTGTATAACCGTATCAGTATGTAGTTTTCTCGGGTTCATTTTGATACACGTATAACAATTAAATCCAGCAAGATGTGTTTATTCTGTCGGCGTCTGCACGGAGTCTGGAGAGCCTCGATCGTCTGATGACACCGTGTTTCATTCGGAGACTTGGAATCGCGTTTTTCACGAGCATCGTTAAGCAGTGTTCACTACATCAACATGTGTCCCCTCTTCTTCATGTCTCTTCTACATCAACATGTGTCCCCTCTTCTCCATGTCTCTTCCACATCAACATGTGTCCCCTCTTCTTCATGTCTCTTCTACATCAACATGTGTCCCCTCTTCTTCATGTCTCTTCTACATCAACATGTGTCCCCTCTTCTCCATGTCTCTTCTACATCAACATGTGTCCCCTCTTCTTCATGTCTCTTCTACATCAACATGTGTCCCCTCTTCTCCGTGTCTCTTCTACATCAACATGTGTCCCCTCTTCTCCGTGTCTCTTCTACATCAACATGTGTCCCCTCTTCTTCGTGTCTCTTCTACAGCAACATGTGTCCCCTCTCCTCCATGTCTCTTCTACATCAACATGTGTCCCCTCTTCTTCGTGTCTCTTCTACAGCAACATGTGTCCCCTCTCCTCCATGTCTCTTCTACATCAACATGTGTCCCCTCTCCTCCATGTCTCTTCTACATCAACATGTGTCCCCTCTTCTTCGTGTCTCTTCTACAGCAACATGTGTCTCCTCTCCTCCATGTCTCTTCTACATCAACATGTGTCCCCTCTTCTCCATGTCTCTTCTACATCAACATGTGTCCCCTCTTCTTCACGTCTCTTCTACATCAACATGTGTCCCCTCTTCTTCATGTCTCTTCTTCATCAACACGTGTCCCCTCTTCTCCATGTCTCCTCTACATCACCATGTGTCCCCTCTGTGTAAAGAGACTCTCTCTTTACACAGAGGGGACACGTGTCTCTTCCATCGTTAGTCAAGCCGCTCCCTGCATCACTCACTTCCTGTCTCTCTGGGTCGTGGCCAGAAACTAAAGAGCTTTTATAACTCGCGGTGAATCATTTCCTTCGGCAGCTCCGCCTCGCCTTATCTCTGATATGAAAGCAACGTGTTCTGATCTCATCGAGCGGTCGGTGTGAGTCTAACTTTAAACAAGCGGACGATACATTTTTAAGAGGCCGTTTGCCGAGTCACTGCCGCTGAATGCCGGTAGCATCGAGCTAGCACATCCTGCATCAGCCTCGCATCAACAGCTGCAGACGGAACATCCCGTTATCCCGAGCTGCTTCACCAAATGAACCGACTCCCGTCTCTCTTTCACTCAACTCATCAGACTGTCCTTCTGCTCTCGTTCAAACCCGCCGAGCCTGCTCACCAGAGGCGGGACCAAGTCTTTACGCTCATGTCAAGTCCTAAACTTTGACAAAGCGAGTCAATTTTAAATTTCCTGATTTTAAATTGTCTGATATTAATCTTAGTGTCTGTCATAAGTTAAAATATCTTGGACACTTTATTACAGAACAATTTGACAGATGATGAAGATATTTACAGGCAATGCCGCATGATGTGCACAAGCAGACGTTCTCCTGCGTAGGTTTGGTGCGTGTGCAGACGGAGTGAAGACGTCTCTGCTCAGAGCATGTTGCACACCGCTCTAAACGGCACGTCTGTGGTCAAACGACAGACAAGCAAGTTCACGGAAACTTCAAGTAGCTCATAATGATGCCGTGAGGATATTGCTGAAGAGACCTCGATGGTCGAGTGCAGGTGAGATGTGTGTGGCTGCAGGAGACAGTACTCTACAAGCTGTTTTAAGAAATGTATAAATGTATTTGCCGGCTTAATGACTGATAATGAAATCCTCTTATCGAACATAAGGTATAGTGCTACACGCTACCAATCGCAGCTGTGGGAGACATTGGGTATAGTTGTCTCTTTGTAGAACACTGATTTAAATTATTCTTAAACTATGAATTCTTTTTATGCTGTGTGTTGTAATTTATTATATCTAATGTCTTGTCTTTTATCAGGACCCTGAGTCTGTAATAAAGTTTTCAGTCATTCAAACACGTCATTATGTGTTTTTCACCAAATGTAATCGACCAACAGAATGACACTGAATAATCAAACCGCTCTTTATTCGTCACATTCATAATTTAATCATCCATTTTCTCTCTGCTGGTGGAGTAACGTGTGTTTTCTATTTGAGAGGGATCGGTGAGGTGAGGCTGCTGACGGTTTGATTCAGACGGAGTTTAGTGATCAGATCCAGATGGAGAGGTGACAGAATGTCACTGTGTACGACATGTTGTGAGGGACCCACCATCTGCCTCTGTGCCAGGGGTAATGTGCAGCCGTGTCTCTATGGACACCTGCATCTCGACCCCTCTGCAGGTGGTGCTTTGAGCATATTCTGATGCTCACACGTTTCTACTTTTACTTGTAACATTTTGAATGCAGGACTTTTTATTGTAACCGAGTATTCCTACACTCTGGTGCTTTTGTACTCAAGGACAAGATCTGAACTTCTCCCACCTCTGGCAGTAAATCCTGAGTGGTTACCAGAAAAGGTTATTTTCATTTTACAGATCCTGCACTCAGCTCTGCTTTCTCCAGTATCATTCAGACGCTGCTTCTTTTTTCCGTTTTCGCTCATTTCTTGACTTTTTCCGACGCGCTTGCATTAAATCCGTCTCCCCCGTCGCTCTGTGCAGCTGGCCTGTACCACTACACCTGCTGTGCCCCCCCACCCTTCTTTCACATAATGGTATGATCCTAGTGTGTCCTCGCATATGATTGGCCGCTTGGTGGCCCAGCTAAATAAAGTCCCGCCCCTGCCTGCAAGGATTCTCAGCCAGAGTAGCGGCTGAAGATTCTGCTCTCCCCGACGGGAGGCTGCTCTTCTAGCGGCAGCTCGCGGTCGGCGTGTTGGAGACCTCTGAGTTAAATCAAGTCACCTCACGTCAGAAGGCTCGAGTCCCAAATTGTGACTCGGGTCCAAACCTCTGCTGCTCACCATCCGAGAGCTATTTCTAGAATGCACACGCTACATTCGTTGTCACGTGCGTCCACCTGGGCAGGCTGTGTGTGTCCTTCTCCCGTGACGATAACGGCTTGAGGTTAAAAAATAATAATAAACAAATTTGAAACTGGGCAGTTACACTTTTTTACTCTCCTCCGCTCTTGTCTCTGATTGTGTGTGTGTGTGTGTGCGTGTGTGTGTGTGTGTGAGGGGGGTGGAGTGGAGCCCCGCCCGTCAGAAACAGAGCGGAGGGAGAATGTGAATACGCAAAGCAGTGGACACTGAAACACACACATACGGTACATTGGATAAATAACGTAGGCGTTTAGTTTATTTAATAAAAGAGCGCGGCTTCAAAGTGACGTAGATGTTGTAGTTCAGTTTTCTGTTTTTATAAACAACAACAAAAAACACCTTGAATTTCAGGCGGGCGCAGCACTGTGCTTTATTATACATGCGTCATCGCGTGACTGTGTGTGAATGTGTGTGTCTGACGTGTGTGTGCGTGTGTGCGTGACTGTGTGTGAATGTGTGTGCGTGTCTGACGTGTGTGTGTGACTGTGTCGTGCATGTGTCTGTGTGTGTCTGTGTGTGCGTGTGTGTCTGTCTGTGTGTGTCTGTGTGTGTGAGTGTGCGTGCGTGTGTGTGTGTCTGTGTGCGTGTCTGTGTGCGTGCGTGCTCACCAACGAGCTCATTGGGGTCCTTTTTTTCCAATTCTGAGATCTGTAAAACACAAACAGAGAAGCGAGTCTGAGAAAAGACCTTTCTGAACATAAAGAACATCAGATTCACAAATACCATGATTATGTTGAACACAAGTTGCTGCAAAATACGGCTTTCTGATCAGATTTGATTCATTTTCAGTTCCAAGACGTTTTGATCCTAAGCCTTTAAAAGACTTGCTTTTGTGGGTCACAGGTTTTAGGCAGTCTCCAGTGAGCTCTGCAGGAGGAGGAGGAGGAGGAGGAGGAGGAGGAGGAGGAGGAGAGGAGGAGGAGGAGGAGGAGGAGGGGGAGCAGGAGGAGGAGGAGGAGGAGGGGGAGGAGGAGCAGGAGGAAGAGGAAGAGGAGGGGGGGGGAGCAGGAGGAGGAGGAGGGGGGAGGAGGAGCAGGAGGAAGAGGAGGAGGAGGAGGAAGAGGAGGAAGAGGAGGAAGAGGAGGAGGAGCAGGAGGAGGAAGAGGAGGAAGAGGAGGGGGAGGAGGAACAGGAGGAAGAGGAGCAGGAGGAGGAGGAGCAGGAGGAGGGTTTGAGAGAGAGCCAATAAAACACTCTTCAGTGCATCGATCCCGCCTGCCGCCCCGCTCGCTTTAAGACGCCCTCCAGAGCCAGAGGTCACATGGGGATAACCAGCTGCAGCTCGCAGGCGGAGAACACGGACAGGGGCTCTGCAGGAACCCTGAAGTCACGTGGAAGACCTGCCCAGACCTTCTTCAAGACCCTTCCCGTACATCTTAAGACCTCATCTCCACTTGGAGTTCTAACCGGTTACCATGGCGACACTTCACCTCACATTCACGATACACAGTATTGATTGTCCTTTCCTCCTTATCTTCCAACCGTTTGGACGCAGACTTGCATTTCCCCAAAACGATGTTGCTTAGCAACCTGCGTAAACGGACCTCCGCGCGCTATCAAGCAGTGAGCGTGCGACGTCCTGTTCAGGTGACGTCAAACCCAACGGGACGCCATCAATAAACTACACAGAATCTCACCACACACCGTCGCCATGACTACATTCAGGCAGACTGTAGAACACAACCTCTCTGGACCATTCATATACTTATTGAAGACAAGCTACAAAATGTAATACCTTGGAAAATGCCGTTTAATACTTTTTAAGACCCCGCGACTAGCGATGCCAGCGATTATTCGATTATTCGCTATAGTCTCCATAATCGAATATTATTTTTAAAAATCGATATGCTAATAATAGTAATAGTATTAATAATTGTATTGTGGGTCGGTCGAATTATTATTCGCCAGGGCTGCCGAATAATCGATGTTGATCATGGTCAGTTTCTGGCAACCCTACCGCGGACCCCCTGAGAAGGGTTTAACGCGCAGTGAAGCTCTCCAGCGCTGGAGCCTCAGCAAAACGGCAAAATGCCAAAAATAGCTTTTAGTAATAACTTTGACATTTTGAATTTATAGAGAAAGATGAATCATAAAACCCCGGAGCCTCTAAAAACATTTGGATACGAATGAATCCTTTTGATTTTAAACATGTTCGTATAATTAAAGAACATTTGGATACGAATTAATCTTTTTTGTCCCCCTGATGAAAGACATGTAAATACAAACAAATGCCTTTTCTCTCGGACTTATAATTTAAGCAGAATGTGCCGCGGAGACTTGAATACTCTTGCAAAAACGCCTCGCTTGAAGATTTCTTATTAAAAACGAGAGTAACCGATGCCAGCGTGACAATATCTCTTAATTATTGGGAGTCACAGCACATTGGAGAAACCAGACGAAGCGAAACCCTGTCTCTTATCGTCAGGTTGATGACTCTCTCTCACCTCGCTGACCTGCAACAGGAAGCTCTGACGCGCAGGGTGGGGTTAAGGTGGTGGGCAGGCGGTCTGAGTGTTTGATTTGAGGGTAATTCGAGTTAAATAAAGAGACAGCGCCATCTAGTGGTCATGCTTTTTCATTGCATGTGAGCACAGTGAGAGTTTAAAGGGGCCCTCTCCTGCAATGTGTGCTATGGGTGTTCGTAGGCCTGTCGCGATTAATTAACGTATCGTACGATAAATAAAAATGAACTTGGTCGTTCTGACCTCGATAAATATCCGTTTACATGCGTGTTTGTTTACACAAGGAGGTGACCAGCATTTTAGCCAGGAGCGCTGTGGCTGCCGGCCACTCTACTGGCAGGAGAGGACTCTTTAAAGTAGAGACACTACATACTGATATACACCTGAACATCAGCAGGAGAGGACTCTTTAAAGTAGAGACACTACATACTGATATACACCTGAACATCAGCAGGAGAGGACTCTTTAAAGTAGAGACACTACATACTGATATACACCTGAACATCAGCAGGAGAGGACTCTTTAAAGTAGAGACACTACATACTGATATACACCTGAACATCAGCAGGAGAGGACTCTTTAAAGTAGAGACACTACATACTGATATACACCTGAACATCAGCAGGAGAGGACTCTTTAAAGTAGAGACACTACATACTGATATACACCTGAACATCAGCAGGAGAGGACTCTTTAAAGTAGAGACTCTACATACTGATATACACCTGAACATCAGCAAGAGAGGACTCTTTAAAGTAGAGACACTACATACTGATATACACCTGAACACCAGCAGGAGAGGACTCTTTAAAGTAGAGACACTACACACTGATATGAATGTGAACATTTAAGTAATATGTCGTGGTTAAATACCTCGACTTCATCGGCCTCCCTCGCCTCGTCAGATTCTTCAATATCCTATAAAAACAGAAATGCAGAAGAGATGAACACGAGTCACAGTATGGACAACATCAAAGTTGTGAATCAACGGTTCCCCAGATAGATGAATATAAATCAAATTACATCCGATTCAACCTAAATGTTAGTTTGATTGAATCACTTTGAGTAATTATTATTTAATGCAATGTGTACGAATTCTGACATTGTATTCAACGTTTCGCTACGGCAAATAAAATAATAAAAGAAATCCAGAACTCACGATACTGAGCGAGTTGCTCTCTCGGCTTTCTTCATCTCCCGACACTTTGTCCTCGGCGTCTTCAGTTCGGTTCAGGTCGTCGTCTCCATAGCTGTAAACCAGACCGCCGACTCGCCCCCCCCGCTGAGACACAAGGGGAGTGTGGGGAAGATAAGATTAGACGGGGTTCCTGCAGGTTCCACCAACTCAGATGTAAGACTTTTCAACCCGTTAAGTTCCGCGGCGGCGAAGGCGAAACCAGACAGCTTCACCTCACGGCGCCTAAACGCCTAAACGTCTTACCTTTGCTGTTTTCTGATCAAAAGCCGTGTTCAATGGTAGGCCTGTCGCGATAATCAATAAATGGACTTATCGTACGATAAATAAAAACGGACTCGATACCTTTTCTGAGCTCGATAAATTGCCGTTTACCTGCGTGTTTGTTTACATCAGGATGTGACCAGCATTTCAGCCAGGCGCGCCGTGAGGGCTCACACACCACAGCACACGCGTAGCAGCCACATGAATAATATAGAGACAAGCCGGAGACAACGTGTGCTTTGACGGGGATTTGAAGTTAATGGAATTGGTTGCAACATCTCGGGTGTGGGAATATTTTGGGTTTAAGCCAAAGCAACGAGGCGAACCTACGGCCTTGAATGAACGCGGGCGGTGTGTCGCATTTGTTTTACAAAGGTACATTTTTTGTCCGATACTTTTGCCACACGAAGAACAGCATGCAGGGAAAGAGCATGTCAGACAGCTGGCTTTGAAATGTGTGTCACAACATACGTCTGACCAGTTTTGACACCAGTATCTTTTAGATGGATCAGGGTTTCCCACACGGACTATACTTGGCGGGCCGCCCAGGTACATTTCGCGATCCATTTTAGCTTTTTTTTTATATAATTTTTGTTTTGTATTCGTCCGTGACCACGACGCCATCTGCGATCGATTAACTTGTGGACAATGATCCCTCGCTCCCTTGCACTGAACTCGCCTCCTTCTGGCCTGTTAAGCGGCCTGCCTCACTCAGGGTGACTGGCTGTCCACACGATGTGGCCTGCCGACATGGCCACTGTCACACAGATCATACATCAAAGCCCTCGATTGGTCTCTGTGTGTCATTCAAGCTCGGGATCAGCTCAGCTCAGGTGAGGCAAAGGACTCTCTGAGTGTTTAGATAGTCACTTAGTCTAAGTTCTCAGTGGGGCTCAGACGGTGTGGTCTCCAGTTATGGAAACACATATTAAGGTGAAAAAAGGTAAGATACACTTTTAAAACTTGTTGAGAGAAAACTAGTCTTTGCTGCTGCCTCACAGAGGAGCAGGGGGGAGAGGAGGGAGAGGAGGAAGAGGGGGAGAGGGGGGGAGAGGAGGAAGAGGAGGAGAGGAGGGAGAGGAGGGAGACAGGAGAGGAGGGAGAGGAGGAGAGGAAGGAGAGGAGGAGAGGAGGGAGAGGAGGGAGAGGAGGAGAGGAGGGAGAGGAGAGGAGGGAGAGGGGGAGAGGAGGGAGACAGGAGAGGCTGGTTCAGGAGCACAGACACACTCACAACTATAAATTAACCAAAAATAAATTAATAAACACGTTTAAGTGTTTTTGTCATATTGGAAATGGTATGTTGTTGTTGTTGTTGTTGTTGTTGTTGATGGATGGTATGTTGTTGGTTATGGCCATGATTTTATGATTATTGAAATGTATACAGTTCTGTTTAATATAGGTGTTTCCATAGATCTAGTCTCTATATGTTCCCCTCAAAATGCACCAGATTGATGCATCTAACTCCAACATAAAATCTTACCGGGGGGCATGCCCCTGGACCCCCATAGAGGATTTGAGGTCGACCCCCACTAAAAATCACATGGATAGGTTCCTAAATACATTTATTTTTTTAAATAGTAATCCATTTCCATGTGTTCATGTGTGGGTAGTAGATGCAAACTATAGGGCCATCATTACGGGCCCTGCCTGAACCTGTTCGCCCTGCCATCGCGTGAAGGGTCTGCTAACAAGCGACCAACAGAAAGGTTAATGTTGTTCTCCCCGCTACCACCACTACTTCAGAGATGTGGGACACAGATCTGTGGGAAACTCTGGCAGTTAATGGACCAGCACCAGAGGCGCTCCCATACACACAGGCGTTGGAGCTGGTCTTCATGAAATCCCAGAAGGATGAAGTGCTCTGACAAACAGTGCCATCTTTGCGCAAAATGATTATACAGATATATAAATTTATTTTTTTTTCAGGCACCCCCCCCCTGGATGGATTATTGATTTTGGCTGTGAGGGAGTGTGTCGTCTTTCAACCAGTAGGTTGTTGGTTTGATTCCAGTCCGTGCAGTTAACATGGCGATGTGCCCTTGGGCAAGTTACTGAACCCTGAGGTGTGTGCGTGCGTGCGCGTGTGTGAATGTCAGTGTGTCTGCAGGGTCTTTGTCCATGCACTGAAGGACAAGGACACACACACACACACACACACACACACACACACACACACAATGCTCGTTAAGTACAGTCCAGTCACCATTTTGAAGCCAAATTGGGAAATATGTTTTGGTACAGCAGCAGTGTGTGTTCAGGCGTTAAAATATGACAACGGATCAAATACAATTAAATATTTGAATCCTACTTTTAAATTGTGTTAGCTGTAAGTTGGCCCTTTATGGTGTTTGTCAGATAGTCCACATATTTCAACTTGCATACAAGTTCCTTTTTAGTTCTGCTATACTTCGTTTTAACATGCTGCTGGAATGAAAACAAACCTCAATTAAGGATCAATAAAGTATAGCTATCTTATCTTATTGAAAATGTGGAATGAAGTAGAAACTAAACTTAAAATGATAACTTGAAACAGCAAATGTCTACAGTAGAAAACACAAAGAAGACGCAATATAACATATTCTGGAATAATGAAGATATTCTATGAAAACCAAAATACAGCAGAAACAGATATTTAGACTTGTACTACAAGGGAAGAGACATGTACACAGGATAGTTTATAAGTTGCACATGTGAAAGGAGGCTGTGGTGCACATTGTACGGTGAGTTTGAGTGTTTTAAAGGCTGTAGTAGCAGCAGAAAAAACTAAAACTTCGTGTGTTTCTTTTACGTCTCCTGGAAACTAACGTTAGCCAAGTTAGCATGAAGCTAACATTAGCTCCACATGAAAATACGATATTAGGGGTTTTTTCAGCCACTTTTTAAGAAAACAAACACACTATAAACATAAAGAGTGTTACCGGGCTCCTCTGGTTCTGGTTCTGGTTCTGGTTCTGGGTCAGAGTCCGGCTCTGAATCGTCTCCATAGTCCGCCAGGGAGGAGAGCAAAACACTCTTCTTACCGCTCGCTGCCATTACTGTGTGCGATAGTGCGTCAACGTGCCGTTAGCGGCGTGATGACGTCAGTGTAGGACGTAAGCTCAACGTGCATCTGGGAGATGTAGTTATTGTGGTCTTCTTCTTTCAGTTTTGGTTGAAAGAACGTTTGAGGTGCATTACCGCCACACGATGCTGGAGAAAAAGCAATGGCCACTGATCAAACCCTACCCACATTGTCTCTTACGTTTTTCTCTCTGTGTCTTGTATATTTGGCAAAGCATGTTTGGCCTCTGGTAGAAAACCCACACAACACAGGCTGTTGCTATATGGACCTTTTTGGGTAATTGTATTAAAAACATAGATTGTTTGTAGATGTCCCACTCGTTTTTCTGCATTTTTTACAATATCTCAACACCGTAATGCACTGTCTATATGTTGTATTATATTACTAATGTGTTCCTTTATTCTCTATATATAATAATATATTAATTTTGTTAGCGCTTTTACAGGTGCTCAAAGACGCTTTACAGATATAGTGAAAAGAAAAGAACAACAAATAAATATAAGTATTTGTAAATATACAATACAAACAATAAAGTAACATCAATGTAGGAATCAGGAGGACACATATAGCCAGCTCTAACTATATAGAGACTTTATTTAAAAAGGAAGGTCTTCATCACGCTCCCTATAACAATACAACTATCTATTGGTTGCTCGTAACATATGTGTGTTGTGTATAATTGGGTAGATCATTTGTTTATATATAATGTGTAAGTCAATACTATTTGTGTGTATCAATTTGATACTGCTTAAGTTTGTACAGTATCATAATTCTCTTGTTTAATTTCATTATTATTATTATTATTATTATTATTATTTTGTATTGTTTTAAACGTGTTAAATAAATCAAATCAAAAGGTAGAATGATCTAGATCACCCCATCCCTCTTCCTCTTCTTCTTCCTCGTCTTCTGGTTCTGGTTGCAGCAGCATCCAAACAGCAGAGCGAAGACGGTCAGACCCAGAAACCCGAGCACAAAGACCCCGATCACCACAGCGCCGCCCAGAGCCCAGGGTTCTTCCTGCAGCCGGGCCAGAACCCAGCCCGGATCCACACTGAGGGGCACAGACACATGCTCAGAGGCAGAACATGTCCCACTCATTTGTGTGCATTTTTTTTTACAATATCTCAACACCGTAATGCACTGCTGCGTCTCATTTTATTGCCATGGATGTGTACTTATCTGTCTATATGTTGTATTATATTACTAATGTGTTCCTTTATTCTCTATATGTAATAATATATTAATTGTGTTAGCGCTTTTACAGGTGCTCAAAGACGCTTTACAGATATAGTGAAAAGAAAAGAACAACAAATAAATATATATATATAGTTAAAGTAAAAAGAGTGCTTTGAAGGAGGTGAGGTCGTGCAGTCTCTGATGGGTTGGGGGAGTGAGTTCCAGAGGGAGGGGGCAGCGACGGAGAAGGCTCTGTCCCCCCAGGTCCGGTGCTTGATGCGGGTGGGGATGGATAGGAGGTATATATATATACCTCCTATCCATCCCATTAAACTCAATCACATGCAGTTTTAGTTTTTTTAAGTATGTTAAAACAATACAAATTACACAATGAATACAAAATCAATTTCTGGTAGGCCTATATTGCAGATATTTTTATTTTCAAAGCAATTGATCACATGCTGAAACCTATAGGCTATGTCTTTACAATTTATGCAGCCTATGCACCATACAGCGAAGCTAATTCCTTGTTCGCCTATATGTATATCTTGTCAGTAAACCTGATTTTGAGTTCTTGTTATTTCAAACGTATATATATTTTAACCTTTGAAGTTATTTAGTCATCGGACATCTGGATCTTAAGTTATCAGAGAAACAAGCTTGGAAAGTTTTAGCGTTTAGCCAGCAGCCATTCTGCCCAGTGTCCACGAGAGAAATACACATTTTAAACGCGAAACGGCTTTATTTAGAGTTTCTAATGGTTGTAATCAGTGTGTCCGGATATTTTGGATAGAGGAGATCTCTTTGGATATTTCGGCTGCTTGTAAAAAATTCCTGAATGTCTGGATTTTAAGTTATTATATATGACGTTGCTCTTATCTGGCAACCACAACACCAAATGTCCGACCAAAAAACGTGTATATTTATAAAGTGAAACTGCTTTAATTAAGTGTTTTCACCCGTTTTACTTCTGGGTCAGTTTGTTTTGGGGAATGTATTACCTTCATGGATAATTCGGCTCTAAATAAAAACATTATAAAGGCCTGGATTTTAAGATATATGTAAAACCATCGTTGTAACGTTGATCCTATCTGGCTCACCAAATGTGCGCCGAAAAAACCTTTATTTTGAAATTGAAACTTATTTCACAGGTTTGGCTGCCAGGTGAGTTTGTTTTGGAGATGATAATACTTCCATGGATAATTCGGCAATAACTAAAAACCTTTTAAAGGGCTGGTTTTTAAGTTATCAGAGAAACAAGCTGTGATAACGTTGCTCGGCAAACACACCGCCCACTGTGCATCGCTTAAACGACTGATAACGTGACCCTTTTTTATTCCGGTTTTTCTCACGGTATCCGTTTGTTTTGGAGAGGAGAATACCTCTGTGAATAATTCGGCTCTTAATAGAAACCTTCTGAACATCTAGATCTTATGTTATCAGGGAAACAACGAGCTGAGAAAAGTTAGCTTTCATCTGACCGTCACACCACCCAGTGTCCACCGAGAAAAAGCAGGTTTTTTACGCCAATCTGCTTTGTTCAGTGTTTCTATCTGCTTTAATCAGTGTGTTAGTTTGTTTTCAAGATAATAAACCTCTGTAGATAATTCGGCCCTGAAAAACATATCCTGAACCATGAACACTAAAGTAATTCAAACAGAAGGTGCCTGCTTCGCCCCCAGTCCTACTTCATTTCCTGTTTTAGTTGAAAGCCCCCCTGTGGCAGCAAATAGCACGGTTTACAGTATACTTGTGGTAATCTGCAATGTATAGCCTATTTGACATAAAGCCTGAGTTTGAAGTAATATGTGAGTGGTCCTGTCGACAAAAGAGGAATATTAGGTAGGTAGATATAAACTGAGAGACAATACGTGTTAAAAATGAAAAATAGGAACCAGTTTATTGAAATTAGTTCCCACCCAGACTGGGTTTAAGGTGGAAAAACCAAAGAATAGTATAGAAATGTGTTTATTATAGGTAGGAATATCATCACAGTGTACACCCAGAATCCATGTAAACTGCCATTATCAGTTTAATTATAGCTATTTATTTTATATTTAAAGGCTGAATACAAAATACATGTTTCCTTAATGACGCGTTAAAGCTCCAACCAAACAGCCACATTATATGTTGATGATAAACGAGTGTAAATCCTTTCTAAATCCTTATTGTGGCCTTGTTTACACTCACTCACCTCCCCATGTTGTCTGGGTGGTCCTCTCCGGTTCACCGACACTGAAATAATAATCTGTGTGCCGACAGATAGCTTCTGCTGCTGAATTACTTTAACAAAGCCCTCAGATAAACACGGACAGTTTGTCCACAGGCGAGATATTCTGCTTCCAGGTGACACTTGCAGTCGCTCTGTGTGGGCGAAGTCAAATGGACTTTTCCTGGTTAATGTTTAGTGAAAGTGTGCACTGGTGCGGGCAAAGGAGAGATGAACTGATAAGGAATGCATACAGTAGTGCAGGGTGTGACCAATGATCAATTTAAAGGACTCTTAAATCCCATTTTCTATCAAATTAAAGGACCAGAAACCTTATATTTTGAGGTGTATATCAGTATGTAGTGTCTCTACTTTAAAGAGTCCTCTCCTGCTGATGTTCAGGTGTATATCAGTACGTAGTGTCTCTACTTTAAAGAGTCCTCTCCTGCTGATGTTCAGGTGTATAGCAGTATGTAGTGTCTCTACTTTAAAGAGTCCTCTCCTGCTGATGTTCAGGTGTATATCAGTATGTAGTGTCTCTACTTTAAAGAGTCCTCTCCTGCTGATGTTCAGGTGTATATCAGTATGTAGTGTCTCTACTTTAAAGAGTCCTCTCCTGCTGATGTTCAGGTGTATATCAGTATGTAGTGTCTCTACTTTAAAGAGTCCTCTCCTGCTGGTGTTCAGGTGTATATCAGTATGTAGTGTCTCTACTTTAAAGAGTCCTCTCCTGCTGATGTTCAGGTGTATATCAGTATGTAGTGTCTCTACTTTAAAGAGTCCTCTCCTGCTGAGGTTCAGGTGTATATCAGTATGTAGTGTCTCTACTTTAAAGAGTCCTATCCTGCTGATGTTCAGGTGTATATCAGTATGTAGTGTCTCTACTTTAAAGAGTCCTCTCCTGCTGATGTTCAGGTGTATATCAGTATGTAGTGTCTCTACTTTAAAGAGTCCTCCCCCGCTGATGTTCAGGTGTATATCAGTATGTAGTGTCTCTACTTTAAAGAGTCCTCTCCCGCTGATGTTCAGGTGTATATCAGTATGTAGTGTCTCTACTTTAAAGAGTCCTCTCCTGCTGATGTTCAGGTGTATATCAGTATGTAGCGTCTCTACTTTAAAGAGTCCTCTCCTGCTGATGTTCAGGTGTATATCAGTATGTAGTGCTGCAGCACCTCTTTTCACCCTCTGTCTGAAACCAGAGCCCAGTCTGCTCTCTGATTGGTTAATTGATCGACTCTGTTGTGATTGGTCAACCGCTTAGAGATGTCCCGCCCCTTAGCCCATCACGTCCAATGTGTTGGAGCGATAGCCAATAGGAGCGCGAGTGTTACAAAGTGATGATGGAAGTAAACAAAGGAGACCAATATATCAAACACATATATTTAAAGCACTTTTAATGAAGCGTCTATTCATATGTTTATTCTGAAAGACTCAGATCTCGGTTTTCAAGGATTATATTCTATCATGTGTAATAAAACAAGTCAGTAAAACATTTGTTTTGTTTTAAAATATATATATTCAACATTTATGACATTTCAGTTGCATCCAAAAATGCAAAATTGCTTTACCTCGGTATGAAAACAAAAAAACATGTCGATATTAACAAGAATACATGTGTCACTGTTATTTAAAAGTTATCTTCATTGGACCAGCAGGGGGCGCTCTGTCTTATTTACACTGGCATTTTTATGCTAATACTCAAGTTGCCATGGTGTTATTCACATTCCCCTGCATAGCAACAGGATGCCAGAGCAGCTCGGCTTCTTGCTCATCACTCTATCCGCTGTGAGGGCTGGAGGCGACACAGAGTCTTTGTCCCGTGACATCCTTCTTTGTGTCTCCATCTCTCCCTCAGTTTGTGTGTGTGTGTGTGTGTGTGTGTGTGTGTGTGTGTGTGTGTGTGTGTGTGTCAGTGGGTTCTGTCTTCACATGGGCTGAACTCTGGTGGTTTGGTATTTTTGTTTCCCGCAGCAACAGCAGTGGATGCAGGACAGCAGGATCAGGAAGAGGAACGTGGCTGAAAGGAGAAGCACATGAACATCAGCGGGAGAGAACTCTTTAAAGTAGAGACACTACACACTGATATACACCTGAACATCAGCAGGAGAGGACTCTTTAAAGTAGAGACACTACACACTGATATACACCTGAACATCAGCAGGAGAGGACTCTTTAAAGTAGAGACACTACACACTGATATACACCTGAACATCAGCAGGGAGAGAACTCTTTAAAGTAGAGACACTACACACTGATATACACCTGAACATCAGCAGGAGAGGACTCTTTAAAGTAGAGACACTACACACTGATATACACCTGAACATCAGCGGGAGAGAACTCTTTAAAGTAGAGACACTACACACTGATATACACCTGAACATCAGCAGGAGAGAACTCTTTAAAGTAGAGACACTACACACTGATATACACCTGAACATCAGCAGGGAGAGAACTCTTTAAAGTAGAGACACTACACACTGATATACACCTGAACATCAGCAGGGAGAGACTCTTTAAAGTAGAGACACTACACACTGATATACACCTGAACATCAGCAGGAGAGGACTCTTTAAAGTAGAGACACTACACACTGATATACACCTGAACATCAGCAGGAGAGGACTCTTTAAAGTAGAGACACTACATACTGATATACACCTGAACATCAGCAGGAGAGGACTCTTTAAAGTAGAGACACTACACACTGATATACACCTGAACATCAGCAGGAGAGGACTCTTTAAAGTAGAGACACTACACACTGATATACACCTGAACATCAGCAGGAGAGGACTCTTTAAAGTAGAGACACTACATACTGATATACACCTGAACATCAGCAGGAGAGGACTCTTTAAAGTAGAGACACTACATACTGATATACACCTGAACATCAGCAGGAGAGGACTCTTTAAAGTAGAGACACTACATACTGATATACACCTGAACATCAGCAGGAGAGGACTCTTTAAAGTAGAGACACTACACACTGATATACACCTGAACATCAGCAGGAGAGGACTCTTTAAAGTAGAGACACTACACACTGATATACACCTGAACATCAGCAGGAGAGGACTCTTTAAAGTAGAGACACTACATACTGATATACACCTGAACATCAGCAGGAGAGGACTCTTTAAAGTAGAGACACTACATACTGATATACACCTGAACACCAGCTCAATGAAACATAAGAAGTGAAACCTCACCCACGAACAGCATGAGCACGGAGAAAGCTCCCAGCTCCAGAGGACTGGACTGAGGGAGGTTCTGCAGTTTAATCCACACCTTGTGAAGAATATCCATCATTTCCTCTTTCACCTCCATGATGAGAACACACACTCCTCACAGAGACCCAGCTTCACCTGAGAGGGACGAGAGGGACGAGAGGGACGAGAGGGACGAGAGGGACGAGAGGGCAGTGAATCCAGACTGAATGTTATTCTCATCCTCAGCTGCTCCGCCCTGCAGTTAGACTCCTCCACCCTGTAATTACCCTCTGAGCATGAGCCCTAAATACTGTCTGTACTCACTTATTCCCAGAGCAGGAAGCAACTAAGTACATTTACTCAAGTACTGCACTTAAGTTCTATTCTGAGGTACTTATACTCCTACTCCACTACAATTCAGAGGTAAATGGTGTGCTTTGACTGTAACAGAGTATTCCTACACTCTGCTACTTCTACTTTTACTCAAGTACAAGATCTGAGTACTTCTACTTTTACTCAGGTACAAGATCTGAGTACTTCTACTTTTACTCAAGTACAAGATCTGAGTACTTCTACTTTTACTCAGGTACAAGATCTGAGTACTTCTACATTTACTCAAGTACAAGATCTGAGTACTTCTACTTTTACTCAGGTACAAGATCTGAGTACTTCTACTTTTACTCAAGTACAAGATCTGAGTACTTTACTCAAGTACAAGATCTGAGTACTTCTACTTTTACTCAAGTACAAGATCTGAGTACTTCTACTTTTACTCAGGTACAAGATCTGAGTACTTCTACATTTACTCAAGTACAAGATCTGAGTACTTCTACTTTTACTCAAGTACAAGATCTGAGTACTTCTACTTTTACTCAAGTACAAGATCTGAGTACTTCTACTTTTACTCAGGTACAAGATCTGAGTACTTCTACATTTACTCAAGTACAATATCTGAGTACTTCTACTTTTACTCAAGTACAAGATCTGAGTACTTCTACTTTTACTCAGGTACAAGACCTGAGTACTTCTACTTTACTCAAGTACAAGACCTGAGTACTTCTACTTTACTCAAGTACAAGATCTGAGTACTTCTACTTTTACTCAGGTACAAGATCTGAGTACTTCTACTTTTACTCAAGTACAAGATCTGAGTACTTCTACTTTTACTCAGGTACAAGATCTGAGTACTTCTACATTTACTCAAGTACAAGATCTGAGTACTTCTACTTTTACTCAGGTACAAGATCTGAGTACTTCTACTTTTACTCAAGTACAAGATCTGAGTACTTTACTCAAGTACAAGATCTGAGTACTTCTACTTTTACTCAAGTACAAGATCTGAGTACTTCTACTTTTACTCAGGTACAAGATCTGAGTACTTCTACATTTACTCAAGTACAAGATCTGAGTACTTCTACTTTACTCAAGAACAAGATCTGAGTACTTCTACTTTTACTCAAGTACAAGATCTGAGTACTTCTACTTTTACTCAGGTACAAGATCTGAGTACTTCTACATTTACTCAAGTACAAGATCTGAGTACTTCTACTTTTACTCAGGTACAAGATCTGAGTACTTCTACTTTTACTCAAGTACAAGATCTGAGTACTTTACTCAAGTACAAGATCTGAGTACTTCTACTTTTACTCAAGTACAAGATCTGAGTACTTCTACATTTACTCAAGTACAAGATCTGAGTACTTCTACTTTTACTCAAGTACAAGATCTGAGTACTTCTACTTTTACTCAAGTACAAGATCTGAGTACTTCTACTTTTACTCAGTACAAGATCTGAGTACTTCTACTTTTACTCAGGTACAAGATCTGAGTACTTCTACTTTTACTCAAGTACAAGATCTGAGTACTTTACTCAAGTACAAGATCTGAGTACTTCTACTTTTACTCAAGTACAAGATCTGAGTACTTCTACTTTTACTCAGGTACAAGATCTGAGTACTTCTACATTTACTCAAGTACAATATCTGAGTACTTCTACTTTTACTCAAGTACAAGATCTGAGTACTTCTACTTGAGTAAAGTAGAAGTACTCAGGTCTTGTTCTTGAGTAAAGTAGAAGTACTCAGGTCTTGTACCTGAGTACTTCTACTTTACTCAAGAACAAGAACTGAGTACTTCTACTTTTACTCAAGAACAAGACCTGAGTACTTCTACTTTTACTCAAGAACAAGATCTGAGTACTTCTACTTTTACTCAAGTACAAGAACTGAGTACTTCTACTTTTACTCAAGTACAAGATCTGAGTACTTCTGCTCCTCCCTAAATCTCCCAGGCCCAATTGGACCCAAAAGAGCACATAGTAAGACATGCATCAAAGTTCATTTATCTAACAACACTTTTTCCAAATGAGCTCACATAACACATCTTTTTGTGAACAAAAGGTAACATTTATTTATGATTTTTTAAATTAAACTTGAGGTGACATCACTTAATTCTGCAATTCACAAAATGTAGGGATTTTAGGAACTAGAGGCGCGTTCACACTGCGGTACTTTTCCCACAAAGGTTCATGCGAGGTTCATGATCGCGTTCACACCAAAAAGAGCCGGTACTAAAAGTAGTTCATGCGAACCTTTTGACCCGCTCCAAAGTCCCTGCTAGAGAGCATGCTAGAGAGCATGCTAGAGAGTATGCTAGAGAGCATGCTGAGCAGGGACTTTGGAGCGGGTCTCTGTGAGAAGAGAGCTATGTGTCTGATTGGCTGGGCGGATTGCAAACCACGCCCCGTAACACTCCCAAAGAGTTTTGTGAAGCCGCCATTTTATTATCCTCGCATTAGCATTTTAGCATTAGCATTATTAGCATTAGCATTAGCCCAGCGCAGAAACGCAGAGAGACTAACTTATGGCAACACAACATAAAACATGGGAGCGGTGGAGATGAGGAGGTGTCGGCGTTCTGGAGATTTACTCGGAAGGCTTCAGTAGCAGCTGCTGGGACTCCCAGCAGCTGCTACTGAAGCCTTCCCCAACTCCGGGGACTTCCGGCTGGGGCCTCCGGGCGGCAGTATACGCCGTGAAGTGGGTTGCGGCCTGCCAGTAAACCCAAAGCAGAAGAAGAAGAAGTGACGTCAGCGGCTTCATTTGCCTAATCCTCCCCCAGGCAGGGCCGGCCCTCGGCATAGGCAGTAAAGGCGATGCTAGGGCGCATCGACCCATAGGGGGCGCCGAAAATTAGTTAGAAATCTAAAAAATATATATATTTTTTTTATTTCATAACAACACAATTTCCCGATTTTGGATCAACAAAGATCATCTGATTATCTTATACTAACAGAACTACGCCTATATTGCGTACAGCGCCCATAAACTAATGCACACCCCCCCAAATCAAGTTGAACTGCCCCAGTAAAAACCAGAGGTTTATGTGAAATTGTTCTTTTTTTAAATAATGGTCTTAGTGTGCGATTACAGGTTTTAATTTTGTATTTTATTAATTTAAAATAAATCAAACTCCCAAAAAACGTACACAGCTTCTGTGTGCTTTCATTAACATTGGAATTGACTGTGAGCGGCCGCGGGGGGGGAGCTGTAGAGAGCTCTCTCCTGACAGACTGAGCGGCTCTGATAGCCTCAGCTCAGCGAGGTGAAGGCACGCCTCTATGTGATCACTAGAGTTATACAAATAAGAGAAAACACAGGTATAAAATACTGACGGTACAAAACAAGTAGTTATTAATAAACAAGAATCCAGTTTGAAAGGGGAGTGATTTGTAAAATATCCATAAAGGAAAAGAAAATCTGCTTCCAGTTCTGTCTCATCTGGTGTTGAGAGATGTCTCCATAGATCTCTCATGTTGCTCTCAAAGTGCACCAGATTGATGCTTTCAACTTCAATATTAAAAAAGTCTTCCCTGGGGTGCATGCCCCCGGACCCCCCTAGAGGAGGTGAGGCCCCCCCCCCACTTAAATCATGTTCAAATGGATAGGAAACTAAATACAGTTGCACACATCTTGTGTCCATATCTTTTTGTGGTCATGCCACAACCATGCACGTGCGAATCATAGTGAGTGTCTGCATTTGGGGCGCCAGTTAAAATCTTGCCTCGGGCGGCAAATTGGTCAGGGCCGGCCCTGCCCCCAGGGACTTTTTCCGGTGTGAACGCGATTGGTACTTAGTTCGAACTAAATTCGCATGAACTTTTGTGGGAAAAGTACCGCAGTGTGAAAGCGCCTATTGTGTGAACAGAAAAACAGTTCAGGTATAGAGATATTTGTTTTGGTAAGATAATAATATAATATAACAACACTTCTTATTAAATAAATAAACAATAACAAACAATATAAAATAAGTAAATAATTATCAGTCATAAAAATGTCGTCATAAAACACAATATAAAAGCCTGGAAAGATGGGATTTATGTATTATCGTGTATAAGTGTGTGTGTGTGGTGTGTGTGTGTGCTCCCAGCCTGGTTACATGTGTACCACACACTCAGGAGACAGTGTGGCAGACTATATCAGGCTGGCATTTCAACATAGAGCCTGTCACCATGAGCAGCAGCTGTGTGTGTGTGACAGCAGTGTGTGTGGCAGCAGTGTGTGTGATAGCAGTGTGTGTGGCAGCAGTGTGTGTGATAGCAGTGTGTGTGACAGCCGTGTGTGTGGCAGCAGTGTGTGTGGCAGCAGTGTGTGTGGCAGTAGTGTGTGTGACAGCCGTGTGTGTGGCAGCAGTGTGTGTGTGGCAGCAGTGTGTGTGGTTCTTGTGGTTCTGTCTGACTCAATGTTCTGATTTAAAGCTCTTACAGGAAGTAGTCTGTAGTGCAGACAAACTTCGTCGCAGAAGGGCTTTCTAATAATTCCTCAACAGCCCGCGCGCTAGCTAGCTGCTGCGGTACATTTCATCAAAGTGCTTTGAATGTCATGCACTTTAAAACCCCATTACACTGCCATTCAGAGGCGAGCATTGTACTTGTAACTCCACTTCACTAATGTGTTGAATAACTTTGCCCAGATGAATTGTACAACATGTGAAACCTGCGTACCTTTGTTGATTTTAAATGCAGGACTTTAAGTGTTTCTACAATGTGGTGTTGCCACGGTTACTTCTCCCAACACCGCGTTCCCCCGTGTGTCTCCTCTGGTCGCTCCTCGCGCATGTTCGGTCTCCAGCTGGCAGATCTGAAGCGCCTGCTGTCAGAGTAACGTCTGCAGACGGTCGGACCTGGTCTCTTTGTCCCGCACTCCCACAGCCGCGCTACTCCAGAGAGCTCCAGACCTCTGGCTGCTCGTCCGTGCTCGTGTGCTCAATGTGCTCGCGTGCTCAATGTGCTCAATGTGCTCGCGTGCTCAATGTGCTCAATGTGCTCGCGTGCTCAATGTGCTCAACGTGCAAAACAACGTCTGACTCTCAAAGTCAAAAGCAGACTTACCTCAGCGGGCAGAGGAGCGTCACTGTTTCCACACTACTCTCCCCCTCTCTCCCCTACTCTCCCCCTCTCTCCCTTCTCTCTCCCTCTCTCCTCGCTCTCCTAATCTGCTCATCTGGAGGTTACTCCGAGTCCTCTCAGCAGCCGGTTCTCTCTCCGTGGATCTGCTGCAGAGTGACTTCCCTCCCTCTCCCTCTCCCTCTCCCTCTCTCTCTCTCTCTCTCTCTCTCTCTCTCTCTCTCTCTCTCCTCTCTCTCTCTCTCTCTCTCTCTCTCTCTCCTCTCTCTCTCTCTCTCTCTCCCCCCTCTCTCCCTCTCTCTCTCTTCCTCTCTCTCTCTCTCTCTCTCTCTCTCTCCCCCCCTCTCTCTCCCTCCCTCTCTCTCTCTCTCCCCCTCTCTCCCTCCCTCCCCCCCTCTCTCTCTCTCTCTCTCTCTCTCCTCTCCTCTCTCTCTCTCTCTCCCTCTCTCTCTCCCCCTCTCTTACTCCCTCTCTCTCTCTCCCTCTCTCTCTCTCTCTCTCTCTCTCTCTCTCTCTCTCTCTCTCTCTCTCTCTCCCTCCCTCTCTCTCTCCCTCCCTCTCTCGCTCTCTCCCTCCCAGCTGTGCCATGCAGGGCCTCTCTTGTTGTCTTCAGTCGCTGTGGAGACAGCCCTTTCTGAAGGAGAAAGGAGACTGGGGGTGCCCCCACCTGTCCGCCAGCACGTACACTCTCCAGTAGCTATACTATGAGAGAGCGGTCTCTGTTCTTTTAACATGAAAACATTGACAAATCAAGTTTTATTTATAGAGCACATTTATAAGCGATGTCTGGTCGAGCCAAAGTGCTGTACATATAATACAAATAGCCTACAGTAGAGACACTTTACACAGGATATCAGTGTGAGAAAAAGGACACCCAGACGTGCAACAGATGCCGTGTGTGAATCAAGAGATAATACATGTCACAGCATAGAGAGCGAATGTTCGGAAGTGCATGTGTCTGTGATGAGGAGAGGAATCCACGAGGATGTCAGCTACAGTCCTGTGAAGCCATCAGGGAAGCAGCATGACGAGACCCAGGCAGGACCGCAGAGACGGGTTCAGCCACGACCCGAAGTCCACCACTTAATCCAGACCTCAGGATAGAGGATCCAGGACTCAGGATAGAGGATCCAGGACACAGGATAGAGGATCCAGGACTCAGGATAGAGGGATATAGATACAAGACAAGATAGATAGATGGATGGATGGATGGATGGATGGATAGATGGATGGATAGATAGATAGATAGATGGATAGATAGATAGATAGATAGATGGATGGATGGATAGATGGATGGATAGATGGATGGATGGATGGATAGATGGATGGATAAAAGTTACTCTTGATAAGAGAAGCCTAGAAGGCCAGAGAGAAGAAGTGAGTCTTAAGAGTTGATTAAAACCCCAGGGTCCGGGCCGACCTCACATGGAGGGCAGAGTGTTTCCAGAGCCTTAAAATCGCTAGTGAAGGTCACTCCAAGGTTCATGACAGAGGGGAGAATGTTTTTATTGAGGGAGCCCAGAATATCAACTGGGGAGGCTGGAGGTCGGGGTCCAAAAAAGATGACCTCGGTCTTGCTCTCGTTGAGGGTGAGGACGTTTTGTCTCAGCCAGGATTTATTCTCTGTTAAGCAGTCCTTCAACTGCTGTAGGGAGTTGGCATTTTGATTGAGAGGCAGATAGATCTGTACATCGTCAGCGTAGCAGTGGAAGGGGATATTGTGTTTTGTGAGAATTGAACCTAGGGGCATACAATGGGGCCCAGAATCGACCTTGGGGCACAGGCAAGGCAAGGCAAGGCAAGGCAAGGCAAGGCAAGGCAAGGCAACACCTTTCAACACAAGGCAATTCAAAGTGAAGGCACCTAGCTGCACTGAGAGGCTACGGTCTGTCAGGTAAGACCTGAACCACGCAAGAGCAGAGCCTGTAATGCCTGCGGACTGTTCAAGCCGTGACAACAGGATGCTGTGGTCCATTGTCGAAGGCAGCAGTTAAATCTAACAGCACCAGGACAGCTGGGCTGCCTGAGTCGGCGGCTCGGAGCAGGTCATTAAAAACTCTTAAAGGGCTGTTTCAGTACTGTGCATGGGTTCGAAGCCAGACTGAAACTTTTCGTGGATGCCATGTGTGGTTCAAAACGACTGCAGCTGGGCGTAGACTACTCGCTCCACTGGGCTTCAGATAAAAAGGGTAGCTGGGAGATGGGCCTAAAATGTGCGAGAATGGAGGGATCGAGATTTTTCTTTTTAAGTAGTGGCTTAACCACGGCATGTTTGAAGGCAGCTGGGACACATCCTGAGCTAAGGGAGGTGTTTACAAGCAATACAACACTTGCTCCAACTGATTACAACAACAAAAAACATCTAGAGGGAATGCTGTCTGAGGTGCCGTTCGTCGGCCGCAGGTGCTTCCGAGAGAGAAGAGAGGGATGCAGGTAGCGCTAGTGTGGGCTCTAAGAGCAGATACTTTTTCGATGAAAAATGTAAGAAATATATCGCAAAATAATAACATTGATAAGTCAAATGAACATCAATCGAATAGTTATGGAGAATAACAAACTCTTGCTCAATGTAGCATAGTAGCATTAGCTTTTAACCACCAGTGAATCAGGGCTTCCGGTTAACCGGTAATTACCGGTTTTTAGCCGGTAAAATTGAATAAAAACCGGTAAATTCAAAACCACAATAATAATAATATTCCAGTTATAAACGACATGAATCAAAGATGTGTTGCTGTATTTTAGTGGTAAAAAAGTTTGATGCATAATTATTCTATATATATATAATTTACACAGTGCCTGTAAACCGGAGGAGAACGCTGGCATTTGTCCTCCTACTTGAAAGACTACGGAGGAATAGGGTCTGCAAATTAGTTTGTGTGTGTGTGTGTATATATATGGGCTGTCAAACGATTACAATCTTTAATCAGATTAATCACAGTTTAAAAATTAATTAATCAGATTAATCACCATTCGAACTATGTCCAAAATATGCCATTTCTTTCTGTATATTGTTGAGAATGGAAAGATAAATGAAAGAAGTCGGATATATCCATCTAACACAGAATCTGTTTATTATAACATGTTCTGTGTGTCCAAATGACAGACAGCCCACACACCTATCAGTCATCACACCGTGGGTCTGAATTCATTACGTGTTGATTTCTATCAACGGGGTGTACTTCAGGAAAGTCGACAGAGGGGGGGGGCTAGTGGAGTACTTCAGGAAAGTCGACAGAGGGCTAGTGGAGTACTTCAGGAAAGTCGACAGAGCTAGTGGAGTACTTCAGGAAAGTCGACAGAGGGGGGGGGGCTAGTGGAGTACTTCAGGAAAGTCGACAGAGGGGGGGGGGCTAGTGGAGTACTTCAGGAAAGTCGACAGCTAGTGGAGTACTTCAGGAAAGTCGACAGAGGGGGGGGGGCTAGTGGAGTACTTCAGGAAAGTCGACAGAGGGGGGGGGGCTAGTGGAGTACTTCAGGAAAGTCGACAGAGGGGGGGGGGCTAGTGGAGTACTTCAGGAAAGTCGACAGCTAGTGGAGTACTTCAGGAAAGTCGACAGAGGGGGGGGGGCTAGTGGAGTACTTCAGGAAAGTCGACAGGGCTAGTGGAGTACTTCAGGAAAGTCGACAGAGGGGGGGGGGCTAGTGGAGTACTTCAGGAAAGTCGACAGAGGGGGGGGGGTAGTGGAGTACTTCAGGAAAGTCGACAGAGCTAGTGGAGTACTTTCGTGACCACAGAGTGAACGTTGTGATCAGCTGTTTCAGCGCAGTTCTCCAGTGAAGGGGGGGGTCTCCCTCCGCAGCCGGTCGGCGTAGTGTCGGCTCAGTTCCGTTGTACAGACCGACGTTAACAGCAGCCTATCTGTGCACACGGAGACCGACTCTGTCGTCCGGGGATCGAACCGCCTTCTGGAAAAGCTTCACAAGTACTTCGGTACGCAAATGCGCTTTGTGACACAAGAGACGGTACGCATTTCAGATTACGCCATAACCTGCGTACCAGTTATGTGTTACCTGTACTACAGCAAGAGTATTCTCCGTCGGGACTTCCTGCAACAACACCACGCCGTTATCAAAGATGTTCTATTAAGAAGACGATCACTACGTGACAAAAGTTTTCAAAACCGTGGCTCCTGAAATCAGTCTGACTACTGCTGTCTGTGCAGTTTACTCCGCGAGTTGGCGGACTTTATTTAGCTTACTTTAACATCATGTCTCATGGTGGGGCTAAGCCATTTCTTGGTATGGGTGCAGCCTGCCCCAGCCACACCCTGGCGCTGCCACTGGGGGCACGTATGGGGCGGGCCATTCTGCACATGCGTTAAATGCGTTAAATATTTTAACGCAATTAATTCAAAAAATTAATTACCGCCGTTAACGCGATAATTTTGACAGCAGTAATATATATATATGCTATATATGCTCTGAACGTTCCACTTCCTGCCTGCCCGACATTACCTTACGGCTGCGTCGCGTAGAAAATAGGATTCATCCTAATTTCAGAGGAGCCCGGCGCCGAGAGGGACGCTTCTGAGCCGTAAGCGCCACGTGTGGTGGAATTGCACCCATTGACTAGAGTGGTAGCGATCTTTGCGTAACACGGCCGTAATGCTACGCAGAGGGACCCGGTGGAAACTGGGGGTTATAGTTACAGTTTGTACGCTCTAATGCAGGGGTCTGGAACCTTTTTTAGGATGAGAGCTACTTTCAAAAAATAAAACAAGTCGTGAGCTACTTTTACTCCTTTTTTTTGGTTTTTTGCAGTGTGTATATTTAGCACATTTTAACATTATTATATGCTTACCTTTAACCTTTGTGTGCTGTTTGGGTCTGTGGGACCCGTTTGCAGTGTTTACTCAAAGAAAATGTATGCAATTCAATTATTTTAACCTGCTTTATTTGGGGGGGTGGTCCTCACCTCCTCTAGGGGGGACCTCACCTCCTCTAGGGGTGGGACCTCACGTCCTCTAGGGGGGACCTCACCTCCTCTAGGGGGGACCTCACCTCCTCTAGGGGGGACCTCACCTCCTCTAGGGTGGACCTCACGTCCTCTAGGGGGGACCTCACCTCCTCTAGGGGGGACCTCACCTCCTCTGCGGTGGACCTCACCTCCTCTAGGGGGGACCTCACCTCCTCTAGGGGGGACCTCACCTCCTCTAGGGGGGACCTCACGTCCTCTAGGGTGGACCTCACCTCCTCTAGGGGGGACCTCACCTCCTCTAGGGGGGACCTCACGTCCTCTAGGGGGGTCCGGGAGCATGCTCCCCCGGGAAGATTTTTTTATTAAATGTTGAAGTGAAATGCATCAATCTGGAGCACTTTGAGAGCAACATGAATGTATGGAAACAGCTCTCAACACTCAGACGAAAGGGAGCTGTATACTTTTCAATTATCCAAACATCTTTAGAATTTGATCAAACCAATAACAAATAATTTAAACTAGTTTATTCTTATCTTATGTTACCTAGTTAGCATTCTTTCTTTTTATTTATGCATATTTTACTGATCACTCCCCTTTTAAACAGTTTTCTTTTTTTACTGTCCTCTAGCACACATTGGAATGATTTCTTACATTATTTTTTACAACTCTATTAAATAGATAAAGGTGTGCTCCCTCTCTCTCTCTCTCTCTCTCTCTCTCTCTCTCTCTCTCTCTCTCTCTCTCTCTAGCTCTCTCTCTCTCTCTCTCTCTCTCTAGCTCTCTCTCTCTCTAGCTCGCTCTCTCTCTCTCTCTAGCTCTCTCTCTCTAGCTCTCTCTCTCTCTCTCTCTAGCTCGCTCTCTCTCTCTCTCTCTCTCGCTCTCTCTAGCTCTCTCTCTCTCTCTGTCTCACTCGCTCACAGAGGCTGTGTGCTCCTCCGTGGCGATGACATCTTGCGTTAAATATATTTGTAAAGTGGGTGAAACAGGAATTCGACATGTCCCCCCTGTCCCCAGTGGAATTATGCGGAGACCCCTGCTCTAATGGGTCCGACTAGAATGACAAATATCGTTAGTTCTGCCTATTCCGTCAGCCAAGAAATCGTTTAATCATAAACTTTTTTCTCTTCTTCAGGGGGGCCACAGGGGGGTCCAAAGTCAGTGTGGGGGTGGGGGCATTGCCCCCCCCTCCCCCCCTAGAACCGCCCCTGACCCTTGAGCAAGGCACCGGACACCCCCTCCCCCCCTGACTCCCATTGGTCCCCGGGCGCTGTGCAATAGCTGCCCACTGCTCCTAGTTCTAGCCTCCTGGAAGGGTTAAAAGTAGAGTCTGCATGCGTGCCCATTGCAGAGGGTAATCCCTCCCAATTCTATTGTGTGTGTGACAGCGACACAGCAGATGTGTTTTAAGTACCTCTTAGTATTTCATATAAAGATGAGCAGAACAATATTTAATATACATTTATTTGAATTGCTTATTGGATGATGAAAGTGGATGCATTTGAAAAAAATCCATTACTGTGATTGGTTAATAATAATAATAATAAAACATGGGATTTATATAGCGCTTTTGCACTTTTGTGTTGGTTATGTGCATCTCTTGCTACGTGTGTGTGTGTG